>JBCAUA010752687.1:0-15007 GCA_038406235.1 Peronia verruculata | reverse complement strand
AGATAGATAGATAGACAGACAGACAGACAGACAGACAGACAGATAGATAGATAGATAGATAGATAGATAGATAGACACACAGACAGATAAACAAATCGACACACAAACACATAAGTCGCCAGACAGACCAGACGGACAGACGAACGGACAGATGGATGGACGGACGGACGGACGGACGGGCAGGCAGGCAGACAGACAGACAGACAGACAGACAGACAGATAGATAGATAGATAGATAGATAGAGAGAGAGAGACAGACAGACAGACAGACAGACAGTAAGAATAGACAGACTGAAAGACAGCTGCCGCCCGAGCTTCCGCTGAGAACCAATTATTACCTTCAATCCCGTTCACAAAACAGGAGTGAGACCTTTCTTTTGTGTGGGAAGTCGCTCAAATTGTAAACTTCTCTTGTCCAACTGCACCAGAAACGTTTCAATTATTTGTAACAACAACACAGCTTAACTGGATCAAGAGTCTCGCAATTGTCTGGGCGAGGGAGACCTGATTGCGTCCGGGATAGAGAGAGAGAGAGAGAGAGAGAGAGAGAGAGAGAGAGAGAGAAAGAGAGAGAGAGAGGAGGGGGGGGAGATATTAGATAGAATGTAAAAGAAGAGAGACAGATTTAGAGGGCAAAAGACATAAGGAAGACTGAGAAAGAAAGGAAGGAAATAGGAAACAAACAAACAAAGAAGCAAAGAAAGAAAGAGAGGCAAAGAAAGAAAAAAAAGATTATGTACAAAGATGATAGGAAGACAAGAAGAAGGGAAGGAGGGAACTAAGGAAGGAAGGAGAAACAGACGGAGAAAAATTGTGAAAAAAAAAAGATGGAAGAAAGGAAAGAATGAAAAAGCGAAAACAAGAATGATAAATGGAACGAAAGAAAGGAAAGAACAAAAAAAAAAAAAAAGAAAAAGAAAAATGGAAGCAAGGATAGGAGATGGAGAAAAATGGATGACGAGCAAACATTGTAAGCTTGAGTGTGGATGAAACAGAGGCAGATAGTGAGAAAGCGAGAAAGAAAGAGAAAGAGAGAGATAGATGGGGAGGAGAAAGAGAAAAAGAGAAAGAGAGAGAGACAGAGGTGGGGGAGGAGAAAGAAAGCACACACACACAGACACACAGACACACACACACACACAGACACACACACACACACAGAAAAGGAAATAAAAGTAAGGAGAAACCAAAAATCGTGAAAATAAGACAATATAGTTGTATTATGTGCATGCCTACGTGTGTGTGTGTGTGTGTGTGTGTGTGTTTTCTTTGGGAGAAGAGGAGAGAGGGTAAAAGGAGGGGAATGGAATAACAGAAAGTAAACTAAGGGAGGGGGGAGGTCAGGCACTCTCGGGGCAGCCAGCTGGAATCGGACATCTGGAACATTCTTCTCGTTTGAGTTTACCACACAGCGTGTTTCCTCTTCTGGTAGAAAATTTGGCGTCTCAGGCCTTGTGTCGTCTAGATAAATCGGAAGAAAAAAGGGAAGAGGAGACTAACAAAGTGAGGAGATAACAACATCTTACAAGAAAAGGGAGAAACAAAGAAATAACATAAAGAGATAAAGACAGAAAGAAAGACAGAAAAAAAAATAGAAACAAACAAAGAAGGAAGAAATCAGTAAGAAAGGGGAAAGAAGAAGACAAATACCGGAAGGAGGGAGATGTCAAAGAAAAAGACAAAGAAGGAAGAGATGGATAGACGGAAAGAAAGAGAAAGATAGAAGAAATTAAGAAAAAATAAAACAAGAAAGAAGGAAGGAAGGAAAAGGGAAAGGTATGACCGAAAAAACAAAGAAAGAAATAAGAAAAAAAGAGAAAGAAAGTAAAAGGAAGGAAAGAAATAAAGAGAGGGAAAGAAGGAAAAGAACAAAGAAAGAAGGAAAGAGAAAGAAAGAAAGAAGAAAGAAACAAACGAAGAAATAGAAAGAAAGAGAGAGAGAGAGAGAGAATGAAAGAAAAGACAGGAAGAAACCATAATAATGTATGTCTAGACAATAGAGATACAGACGACCAATTCGAAAGGAAATGCAGGGGAAGGAGAGAAAAAATGTGCATGAAAAAAAGAGAAAAATAGAATGGACAGAAAAGGAAAGAGGGATCGGATGGGGTGGAGAAGGGAGAGGGAGGGAGGGAGCGAGAAGATGGTACGGAAACAGACGCTGAGTGACGTGCGCTCTCTATTGTATTCACGTCTTTGATGATCTAATCTCCTGCTGACTTGATTTCGGCACCTGCCTGCAGAATCAAACCAGACGGCAAGTGTTCCTCGCAGAGTAATTAAAACAATTAAAATTGTGCGCCTGGAGAAGGCAGTGTGTGTGAGAGTGAGAAGGGGCGGTGGGGAGAGAAAGAGAGAGTGAGAGATGGTGTAAATTAAAAGATGACTAAGGCACTGAAACAAACAGGAAGTGAACAAATTGAAAATATTACCCCTTGTAGACACAGCTAAGAAACGAAACAAAACTTCGAAATATCACAAGAAACAAATTATTAGCCTAGCAAATAATAGGATTAACACTTTGCCTGCCAAGCGCAATACTAAACGTTTCTGAAATTCGTAAAAATGTACAAAGTGATGAAAAATCTGTTTCAGAAACATCCATTTTTGTATCTTTTGAGGTAAGCTATTAACTGTTAGAATCTTCCCTAGCTCTATTTTTCTACCTTAGTTTACAGACACCATGAACAGTCGTATGATGTGTCCAGGTGTCTTGGCATGGCAAGTGTTAAAAGAAGTATAATGAAATAACATAGAAGTTAAAACCGCCAAGTAGGCTAGATGGACTAACATTGGTGAACATCAAAATTCGACATAGCTACATACGTGTTACGTCGTGATATAATCTGCCAAAACAACGACCTTTGGTTCGAAACAGCTACAAACGTATAAAAACCGAATGAGGTTTATAAAGTCATTTAAATTCTATGGCAAAAGAAGGAAATTTAAAAAAAAAAAAAAAAGGGAATAAAGAGAGAGAAACTAAGAAGAAAATAAAAGAAAAAAGAGAGGCAGCATGAAAGAAAGAGAGAAAGAAAAAGGATGGAAGAATGCAAGAGAAAAGAGACCAAACAAAGACCACAAAAAACAAAACAAAACAAAACAAAAAAAGAAATAAAGACAAAAGAAAGGAAGAAAAATGAAAGAAAGAAAAAAAGAAGAAAGAATGAACTAAACGAAGAAAGAAAAGGAAGAAATAAAATCGACAGAACGACAAAAGAAAGGAAGACGAAAGAAAGAAGGAAAGAAAAAAAGAAGGAAAGGCAGGGTTTTTTTTTTTGTTGTTTTTCTCAGGAATGATAAAACCACATAACGAAGGCTTGCCTAAATTGAACCTGCACCTATTTTTATCAAGATTTTTCTCGTCAACGAATTGCTGCGATTCTTTTCGCACACTGCGCAGCGTGTTAGAAATGTCATTGCGGATTCCTAAAAACAATGCAAGAACAGATAGAAACACACAGACAAAAAATGATAGAAAACCCTGTTACTCTCTCCTTCATACTCACTCACTCACTCATTCACTCACTCACTCACTCACTCACTCACTCACTCACTCACTCACTCACTCAATCACTCACTCACTCACTCACTCACTCACTCACTCACTCACTCACTCACTCACTCACTCACTCACTCACTCACTCACTCAATCACTCACTCACTCACTCACTCCCTCACACTCACTCACTCACTCTCACTCACTCACTCATACTCAGCCTCTCCCGCCCTCCTTTCCTTCCCTCTTTCCCCTCCCTCCTTCCCTCACTCACTCCCTCCCTCACTAAGACTGACTCAGCAAGTGCAAAACCGAAAAGCAGCAACTACCACAGGAAACCTCTGAACAGTTCAAGATCTGTCGCTGTTCGCAATAATTTCTTATAATTGTAGTTGGCGCACTGTTCCGCGTTTTCGTTAAAACACATGCTGGCAACGGTTAAACAGTTTTCTAATCAACAACAACAACAACAACAACAACAACAACAACAAAACCACTGACAAAATCAACAAGATCAGATCTAACAGCCCTCGACGACGCCAGGTTGTTCTGCAAAATACATCTACGACACATACACAAAAACAAAACAAAACAAAAAACAAAAGAAACAAACAAAAACAGCAGTAACAACAAAAGCAGGAACAAATAGCTGTTAAAGTAAGATAGCAATAACAAAAAGTAAACTGCAACTGATGCATGTAACTGAGCATTCCACCCCTGAAAACCGTATTGCCGTAAGCGACACTGTCCATGATTCGACCTCTGAAAGTTCGCTGGTCACAAATGCCAAATTCAAGAAAAATGAACTAATTCCTCGCCATGAGCAATCAAAATCGTTAATTTTCACAGAAAAGCATCTTTACTCCATACAAGCATAATGGAGTTCACCAATATTCCGGAAAATCCCATCCACCCAGGACCTTGGCCTTGCCTCGGCCGTATTTTTTTACTTGACCCTTTTACAGTGTGTAGGTCTGTTTGTTTGTGTTGGGATTTAACGGTACATCAGCACGGTTATTACTATTATATTGTGCCAGGCACGGCGAGAACGTTTACGTGTCATTGTGTTTGTGTTGGGGTTTAACGGCACATCAGCACGATAACGGCTATATTGTGTCTAGTTTACATATCAAGATGCTAATCAAAGTGGATGAATATAAATGTATTTATAAATGCAATAGTGTACGGATGACGTATTTATAGTGATAAAAGGAATATAAAAATCGTATACAAATCTGGGCAATCAAAGATTGCCAAACTAACAAAAGATGGATACAGATCTAGGTATTACTAAAAGTCTTCGCTATAAAAGATGCCTCCAAAAAAAAAGTAGCGTTTATGATTTAGTAACGTAGGGAAATACCTTACGTATGCCAGACTAGAATGGACGGAGAGTGTGAATATATGACTGACAGAACAGACAGACTTGAAAAAAAAGTGAGGCCTTAGAGAAAAGACGAAAAGACAGAAAAGATAAAAACAGGCAGAGAGAGAGAGAGAGCGAGAGAGAGAGAGAGAGAGAGAGAGAGAGAAATGAGACACATACATACACAGACTGACTGGCAGAAAAACCTGAATACCCGCTGAGTGTGGACAACAGATTTAGGCAGACTTCAAAGACAGCAAAGGCAAGAAATGAAAAGATAGGTAAAAACAGCAGATTGAAGAACAGACACATAGGACAGACAAACAGACAGAAGGAGCAAGCTTGACTGACGATACTTTTTCTGATCGAAGTGAACAGTGGAGAGTGAGTGTCGTTCCACCTTCTGTTTCCGGATTTCAGCAGACAGGAAGAGTGAAAGTGTGGAAAGGGAGGGAGGGAGGGGGGGGTGTGGGGGCTCTAACAAACCAAGCGAAACAAGAGATAAGGGGGGCGGCGGGAGCAGTCAAAACAACAGCCCAGATATCTATTTTTATTAGTATTTTTATTGCCCTTCACCATAACTTGACGACGCCATGTCCAGTCCACCCTCTGTAACCCCCCCCCCCCTTCTCTCTCTCTCTCCGCCCTCCTGCCCCGTGTCTCTCCGATCCCTTCACTTTTTACGTTCGCTCGTCAGACTCCCGGGGCCGCCAAGGGTATCCGCAATCTTGTCCGCGTTGTCAGTCAACGTTGTCAGTCCGCATAATGGCAAACCGGATAATCGAGGTATTCCACCAATCTCCTCCTAGCAGTGCCCACATAGTGGCAGTGAATACATAACAATGACTTTGATTTGTCCTCAACGAAACACCATTTAGTATTTTATTATTGTTTACTACGGTCGTGGACCAGCTGAGATAACCACCACTACAGGAGGTTAAAATGCTTACCGAAATCGTTGCCGTAACCGTCCTCAACAAGTGACTGGGATATTGCAATTGTTGTCCTCCATTCTTCAGATCTGATCTAAACATACGACAGTGCAAAGTTCCGAGTATCTCGAACGAACTTTAGTAAACCACATATAAAATACTCATTATCTGCTACTCAAAACCACAAGACAACCACCCGCAGCTGGTTGCACGGCATAAGGAGAACCTAACTCATGATATCGTTTTCTCTCTGTACCCAAAATACCTTATTTTGGAGAGAAGAAAACATGTTAGGGGGCCTACTATGATCATAATAATATTCTCTTTAGCCGTCTTCCGCAAAACGAACGGATTTGCTATAATGTACATAATATTTCCGGGCTCAGTCTCAGACTTTGGCCGAGAAGAAAGATGGTAGAATAACTACCATCTTTGGCCAAATCACAACAGAAATGGTTGACCAGTGCAGATTTCATTCTCTGTCCGTATGTCAGTCGAAAGATACGGTCTGTAGGAAGTCTCGTTCTCTGCTCCATGGCATTCCGTTCTCTCTAGTCTCTGTCCGCATTTCTGATTGGTATCCAAGTATCCACTGGCACGGCGGCAGATAAAACGTGTATTACTGTTCTTGCTTCTGGCGCCGCAGTGGGGCAGTCCGAGAAAATGAGCGGCAGGCGAACCGACCTGCCAACTCTTCTGAATTGCAAAATGAGAATTAAACGGTGTAATTTAGGAGAGGACATGCATACGATACTACGTTAGAGCGATTTTTTAAATTTAAAAAAAAAAAATGAAATGCATACAACGCTGTGCCCATTTTTATTATTATTATTATTTTTGTTAGTCTTATTGTTACTAGTAATAGATAACCCACGGCCTCCTGGGGGAGAATTTTAGAATACAGATTTAGCCTTGTGACTTAAAGTGTAAGACAAAGCGTGCGTGTTGATATTCTGGTTGATTAAACTGAATGATACTCAAAGGAAACGGGCATTGAACGTACATTTCGGATCAAGCAGCCTCGCGACTTTGTCATTCAATTATTATTGCGTTTTCAGAGTAATGTCAAATGTAATAAGCTTGTTTTTCTGGTTCAAAATTTACAGACACATAGATCCATACTATGCAACAATGTTGTGTGCCGAATTTCAGATAGATCCATGCAGCAGTTTTCGAGTCTATAAATCTATTGTGGGTTTTCTTGCAATTCTATAATAAAGATGCACATTGCATTATTCACAGCGCTTGCATGGGCTGCTTATTCTTTGATTATCTACAAAAAAAAAAAAAAAAACTAAGTTATAAAATAAAATACGTTAAATGTCTAGTTTCATCGGTACCAAAATATAGTGATCTAATTAAAAAAAAAAAAAAAATCATGATTCTCAAAACGTGCCTTATTACACAGAGCTCTTTGTGATTTCATCTGTCAAGTATTCAATAATCAGTCACAATTATATCTACCCGAGATTTGTGCAAGTATTACACTGTAATGCACCCCACTGTAATGCACCCCCCCCCCATCCCCGGCTCCTCTCTAACGATACTCAAAAACACACATAAAATCAATTGCAGCAGGTACAAACATTATCATTACCTGTGTCTACAGTCGGAAAAGTATTTGCACAGAAGTAAAGAAATCTACACAACAATGTAATAAACGTTGTACATGTACCAAGATGTTCGCTCTTCCAGCAGTGGGGAATGATCGCTAGATAGAACATTTGTGACAGATTTTGAACAATAATACTAAGGACATTATTATTCCTATAAAAAAAACTTTTTCTAACAAACAAGCCGATCGGCCGTTGAACCGACAGCTCCATACGGCGAAAAAGATAATCTGCACCCTGAATACATTGTGTTAGAACACTACAAAACTGGAGGGCTACTATAAAATTCAGCATGTTAGCAGCCCCGCCGGGCGACTGACCGCGATGTAATGGGCCATAGCCGAGAAAACAATAGTGGCAGCACACACTTTGCATGCCGCATAAAGGACGCAGTGGGTTCACCAGTGGCGTCAATCAGTCAGTCACAATATCGGTTTTTCAGTTTGTTAGTCAATCTGTCAGCCAGTTTGTCCGTCAGTCTGATGGTAAAACTGTTCGCTAGGTATTCGCGTAGTCAGTCAGTCAATCATCAGTCTGGCAGTCAACTAGTCGCTCGGTGTACCAGTTAGTTGATCAGTCTGACTTCAAGTCAATCAGTCATCTGGAGAATCAGCCAGCTAGAATGGCAACTAATCAGTCAGCGGTTTGTTGATAGGTCAGCCCATCTGTCCGTCAGTCGGTTGGTGGGCCAGTTAGCACGTTCTTTAGTCGGTTAGTCAATTAATCAGGCAGTCATCGGCTAACAGTTAATTGGCCTGTTGCTCAATAAGTCAATCAGTGAAGGTCTATGATCGAGAGACCAGATTCTTTTGTGCTAGGACTGATATCTTAGATAACTACATTCTGATGCGGTAGTGGTTAGGTCGTCGGACTCGAAACCAGCAGATTCCGGGTTCGAATTTCAATGTCGCTCGACATGTTGTTCGTAGGTAAGAACCCTTTTCTTTTTTTATGTCACATACTTCATGACTCGACCCAAGATAAAATGAGCCAACGACTATAAGCAAAGAATGTTGTTGCTAGATTGATACGGCTTTGAGTGACTATTGAGAATGTTATTGCTAGATTTGATACGGCTTTGAGCGACTATTGAGAATGTTATTGCTAGATTGATACGGCTTTGAGTGCCTCATAGAAAATGCTATTGCTAGACTGATATGGCTTTGAGTGCCTCACAGAGAATGTTGTTGCTAGGTTGATACGGCTTTGAGGAGCGTCTCATACTAGACTGATACGGCTTTGAGTGCCTGCAGAGAATGTTATAGCTGGATTGCTACGGCTTTGAGAGCCTCACAGAGAATGTTATTGCTAGATTGATAGTGCTTTGAGAGGCGCCTTACAGAGAATGTGATTGCTAGACTGATGGCTTTGAGCGCCTCACAGAGAATGTTATTGGTAGGCTGATACGGCTTTGAGCGCCTTCATGGACAGTCGCCGTGAATGGTTCCCGTGAACGCGGGGCCGTATGTGAACACTCCTGTTGGCCTGCTGGGGTAATAATAAGTTGTGATGCAATCCTAGCCAGCAGTTTGGAAGTGCATAGGTAGGGAAGATTTTCATCATCAATGATCAATGCACATTCATCTGTAAGTATTCATCATCAATGATCAATGCCCACCATCTATAATTAGCGTTAGAGAGGACCGTCACCCGCTCGTCGGATCTACATGTTAGCGTTAGGGAGGATCGTCACCCGCTCGTCGGACCTACATGTTAGCGTTAGGGTGGACTTGGGCTGGTCGAGGGTCCCAGCATGTTAAGCAAGAGGGGTTGTTCTAGGTCTCTACGACAACTGAGCAGGTAAAAAATATATATATGTGTGATATTGATAATTGATGATGAAATATCTTTCCTACCGATGCACTTCCGACGGAAAATTGTTTGCCATAGGTATAGATCTAGAACAGTGACCTTAAACTCTTTTGCAGTCGCAATCCCCTACCAAAAAGCTTGAAACTCACACGAATCCGTATTATCAGCTTCTTCATTTACATTTTGTCCTCTGCGATGGGGAGGGGGGTAAAAAAAAAACACTGAAACAAATCAAAACATTTATATAAGGGCATTAAAACAAACTTTATTGATGAATTGAAATGAATTTTATCCCAACCTACTTCTAGCAAGCCAAGGGAGCCACTGGTTGTGAAGCAGAAGGAGTACGTAATAGGTGGTATCTTTTATTCTCAATTTGAGACATGAGCGACGTGGGATATCATCCTTCTAGAATTAATGTCTCCCATGTCATGTCTTGCTCGAGCTACTCAATAAACAACGCAAGGTCCGTGGCTAAAATGACATTGAATGAAAACTATTTTCTCACTGTGAGACCGCAGATAACATAGAGCAAACAGGTAAACAGCCATATAAAAAGATTAAAAAGACAAAGAGGCAGACAAAGACATGAGACAGACAGAGAGGTAAACTGGTCGACAACCAGATAGATACAGAGAAATAGCAGACGAATTTAGAAAGAGGCAGCCAAAAGCGGGCAAGTATCATTATCTATCTCACTAGTCTCTCTAAAAATTAAATGATACATTTGTTCACCATCATTGTTGTTTTCTTTTTTCTTTTTTCTCCCATTATTCTACATCCTCCTTTCCTCTTTTCACTTTATTGTTCTCTGTTGTCTGTGCTGCCTCTCCCATCTTTGGTCCTTTGTGTATGTGTCTATCTGTCTCTCCTTCTCCCTTACTCTCATTTGGTCTCCATCTCTTTCTCTCTCTCTCTCTCTCTCTCTTTCTCTCTCTCTCTCTCTCTCTCTCTCTCTCTCTCTCTTTCTCTCTTTTGTTTTATCTCTTTCTTAAAATCGCCTCATAATCATACCTAGAATATGATTGACTTTCTTTTCTCTTTATTATTTCAGCCCAAGTCTTCACCCGTCCAGATACGACCACCAAGTAAGTTGAAAACCAAATTTTGAGTCTCTTATGTTCTCACACCAAAACATTAGTAGCTGACTGGTTCATATGATATACTTTCATAATTATTTTCAAATCTTTATTGGTGTTTATGTCAGTCCGAAGGACCCGTGGAAAATATGGGTGTTGGGAATCTTTATTATAAAATTGCAAGAAAATCCACAATAGGCTTATGGACTCGAAAACTGCTGAATCGATCCATCTGAAAGTTGGCACACAGCATCATTGCATATGGATCTGTGTTTCTATATACATAAACCCGAAAAGATCGTATTATTTTTTACGTTATTCTAAAAATGCGGCAATAATTGAATAACAAACTCGCGAGGCTGCTTGATTAAAATTGTACGTTCAATAGTATGACGCGTCCAAAACACGTTTTCTTTTGAGCAGCATTCAGTTTAATCAACCAAAATATCAACATCGAAGTGCGCACGCTTTGTCATACATTCTAAGGAGAAGGGCTATTTATTATTATTTTTATTTTTTTAAATCTCCCATGGAGGCCGTGGGTTTTCTCTAGCAACAATAGAAATCTCCTTTGTCCACTACGAGTTAACTATTGAAGTAGTATATTAGAGTTTGGTAGTCTATTGTCTAATATGAAATAAGCATCACCACATCGAAAACAGTCATATTCCTATTGGTGTCACTGTAAAAGCTTTTCGGGGTTTTCCTTGTGACCTCTGAAAGGGAAGAGGACTTGGGTGTTCCAAGTATAAGTCGTAATTGTTCAGAAAAAAAAAAAGGTTTTAATGAACTGTCTTTTAAGAATTTATAATCCAACAAAACCTGCTCTCATTGCTGAGACTGACTGTCTGACAATCTTCGGGGATCAACTAAAGCTTAAAACTAGCCTTGATTGTAGTTGTTGTTTTAGCTTGAAATGCTGATTGCCGAGGCTGACCTTCTGACAATCTTCAGGGAATAACTAAAGCTTAAAACTAGCCTTGATTGTAGTTGTTGTTTTAGCTTGAAATGCTGATTGCCGAGGCTGACCGTCTGACAATCTCCGGGGAATAACTAAAGCTTAAAACTAGCCTTGATTGTAGTTGTTGTTATAGCTTGAAATGCTGAAAGGGCACATACACGTAGTTCGGTGTTTTAGTACAGTGTACCTGACCTTGTTTTTCTGTCCGGTTTTAAGGATGTATATCGGGGTGCAAAACAAGTGACAGTAGCTATCATCGTTATCATAATTCCCCTTTATAGGCCACCCACCAACTACTTCCACTCAATAGCAGAACACAAGATTTGGCAGGAAACAACACGGAAGTATGTTAAGCGTCTTTCTACGCCATTAAATCATTAACACTACTCATCACTACTATTATTTGGAGAATATCTAGATCAAAATTTAATAAGCTCACAACGAAGAGTTTTAGTCATTCTTTCACTGCCAAGACCATTTAAACGCTTTTTCTGCTGTCTCTCTGTCATTATATTGATGACTTATCCAGCACTTGAAAGGCCCACATCCTGAAGAGTTACTGAGCGTTTGTGTTTTTTATTGAGCTATTCTGCCTATCTGTGAAATGATGCCTTATTCTATAATGGATCTGTTTCTGCCAGCCCAAGAGTTAATTTCCTACCCACCATAAAGGAGACACACTAAGAAGAAGTCTGGCAAACCTAAAGTCGAGCCAAAGACCTGTATCTGGGTCGATGGGATTTCCCAGGATATTGGTGATCTCTATTGGACCTGAACTTGAGACTTCTTAGCTTAGTTAATTCTCATTACTGTCCAAGCTTCTATTCTAGGACATTCATGGTCAGTCTAATAGTCTCCGTTCTCGAGGATTGCTGGTCAGAGTCGGTCTGATGGTGCTACCACTGGCTTTCTCAGTGCATTTTCTTCTGCCAGTTTTTACCACTAAAGGTCCGCCCATCGTTTCAAATTGCCTTTATCATTATTTAAGCAGTAGACAGGCAGTTGGATGATCAAGTGTTTCGTTAGTCTGATTTCATGAATCAGAGTGGCTAATTGATTGATTGATTGATTGATTGACTGATTGATTGATTGATAAATTGATTGATCAGTGGATTCATTATTGAGTAATTGAAGGTGGATAAATTGGTCTATCAAAGCTTGATTGACCAAATTGACTGAATGAGAAACTGATTGTTTGACTAATCGATTGATTGATTTATTGTTTGATTGATTGATTCTGTTTCAGGCACCACGTTGTTAAGTGATATGGATGATTATAGAAAACGACTGATTGATGAGCGCAGGAAGATTGAAGAGTTACTGAAGGCCCAGATGGTGAGTGTAGCCTTTGGATATAACATGGTTATATTATTTTACTGTCCTAACTGTATTGTCTGTCTAAAAGACTCCTGGGGCAATATTTAAAGAAATATCTTTCCCTCTCATCTCTGAAACATTGCATTATCTATTCTTTTCTTCTTTATCCGCCTTATTATTTTCCATCTCCTGATTAAAATCTCTATAATCTTTTATTTCACCCTCAAATTTTGTTGCCATATTTCCCGAATTTTTCGAGGCCGTTTGTCCCCTCGTCCTACCTGATTTTTTTTTACTTCCTGCCCGAGTTTCCAAACCTTCCTCTTATTTCCCTTCTACCTTATTTTCCTCCTTTGGTCGTTCTAGTTTTCTACTCTGATGGGTGTTCCTATTTTTTGTTTGTTTACTTACATGTTTTTGTGTGTTGTTTTTGTGTGTAGTTATGTATGCTTTTTTTTTTTTCCAAGTCCCATCACTCTGTCAATCAGTACCTGCTACGAGTATCAATGCAACAAGTCCCCGCCACGAGTATCAGTATATAAAGCTCTATGAGTTTTCCCTCATTTTGCCTCATGATCAAATGATTTTTTAAACATTTTTTTTTCCTTTCTTCAAAAACAGTATTACAATCGAAAAAATCTTAAATACTTTGGTAAAATCACGTTTTGTTTAAGAATCCACTTCTTTCATTCAACGATTATTCTCTTTTTCTGTCCACCAGAAAGCACCAGACTACACAGAAGTCAAAGTTTTGAAGAGGCCGCCTCCGTAAGTAGATATAGTATGTATAGAGATTTGAAACATTCGAACTGTTAAAGTATTCACACTCTTTTAACATCTAAGATTGATTAATTGAATGATGGTGCGGTTCAATGACTGATTGGTTGATGGGCTGATTGATTGTTCAATTAGATGATCGGTTAGTCTATCGATTAATTGGGTTGATTGATTGATCAATCGATAGGTCGATTGATTGGCTGATTGATTGAATGGTTGTTTGGCTAGCTGGTTAATTGAGTGATGTGTTGTTTGGTTCGTTGACTGGTTACTGGTCATTTTGGTTAGTTGGTTGGTTGCTTGCTTGGTTGATTTGTTGGTTAATTGGTTGGTTGGTTGATTGGTTGGTTGGTCGGTTGGTTGGTTGGTTGATCGGTCGGTCGGTCGGTCGGTCGGTCGGTCGGTCGGTCGGTCGGTCGGTCGGTCGGTCGGTCGGTCGGTCGGTCGGTTGGTTGGTTGGTTGCTTGCTTGGGTGGGTGGGTGGGTGGGTTGGCTGGGTGATCTGTGGATTATTATACTATATACTAATAATAATATCTACCCCCAGCTTTGGAATTGAAAGGGTATGAAAGTATTAAATTTGTGTCGAAATCAGGTGCTTCGTCTCAGCTCTGCATGTCATGCGGCTTTGTGTGATCCCTTTGTTTGGTAATGATCGCTGGTTACGAAGCTTCTTGTTTCTCTCTTGCGCTGTCTATCTCTCACTTTCTTTTTGTCTCTCCTGTTTTCTCTTTCTTCCTCTTTATATTGTCCTCCTTGAGTGGATTGAGGAAGTAAAATGATAAACAAAATTAGTTTAGTCAAAGATAACACGATATGATTGTTATAGGCTGGGCCACGACTGTAACACTTTCCATGCCAAGATATTAGGACCCATCTAACAACTGTTCATGGTGTCTGTAAACTTCAAGTAGAACAATAGAGTGAGGGACGATTCTTATAGTTTACCTCAAAAGATATAAATACGAAGTTCCCTAAAATAGATATTTCCATCACTTGGTGCACTTTTATGAATTTCAGAAATCTTTAGTATTGCTCTTGGCATGCAAACCCTTCACTGCCACCACAGTCTCTGTTCACTTAGTTATGTCCTCTTTTAGTAAAACCAGCGATCTATATCAACTATTACCAACAAACAGACCTTTAGCTATATAGACTGTGTTTTTTTTTTTAATATTTTTTATTAACATTCACACTTTGAATCCACTACATCTAATAACGTGCTATGATTGTTTTAAGATATAATTATTCTCTCCTGGCAGTTAAAGGGTTAAGAACACTCTTTTACTTTTATCAGTCTATGCACGTACAAAACTGAGCACCTATTCTTCTTCTCCTCTTCTTCACTTGCGGCACGGGATTTCCAGTTATCTCGTCTGGAAATTCCTAGCTAGCTCTGTTATTCAATCCCATCATCCAGTTAAGACATCAGGAGGTAGAAGAGGTCATTATTTTTCTGTGAAGTCTCTCAGCAAACACCATACACATATTTCCTGCTGTTTCGTAATCTGTATCAAAAACTGTATGGCAAGCAATTCTAATAAAATAGATACACCGATGGATAGATCGATGGATGGATGGATGGATAGATGGATGGATGGATGGATGGATGGATGGATAGATGGATGGATGGATGGATGGATGGATGGAT
>JBCAUA010752576.1:0-15008 GCA_038406235.1 Peronia verruculata | reverse complement strand
TATTGTGAGACACCTTGTACATAACAATACAAGTGTTTTAGTTGTGTAAATGCCATTAATATTCTAAAATCAAATTGGAAGTCCACAAAAAAGCAATTTTTACATAAAATTTAAAAAATCAAAAGTTGATTTAAATCACAATTTTTTAACAAAAAAATCATTTGATTTAAACCAAAACAATCGGTTGATTTAAATCATGTTGATTTAAATCAAAACAACCCTGCATGTTAGCATCATCAGGGTATGTAATCATTTCTATTTCAAACTTACTTTTATAAAAGGATTGCTAGACTTCTTGCTTGCCCCATCTGACTGAGGCAAAGAGAAGTTTTTAAACAACTTGGCTCCTAATTTGTCCAACGATTTGCTCTGGCTACCAGTCGCTTGCGTCTCAGCTTGTGCTGTGTCTTGTTTTACAGGCTTTTTATTCAGCTCTGGGCCCCACACATCTGCTGCCTCAGGTTCTGTTTTGTCAGTCTTCAAATATATGAGAAGAAGTTTTCTGACAATCCCATTATTTTGGACATATACAGACACAACACATATAAAGGAGAAAAAAAAAGAAAAGAAAACCATTCCAGTGGAAACAACCACCACTTTATAATTTCTTCATGATGCATCACAATGCATGCAGTTTGTTATTTTCCAAGAAATCAGCAAACTGTGAAATAATGATTTCAAAAAAATATAATGGTCTTAAGATAAAGGAAACAAAACTCAGTTACTAAATGACTTCTGGCTTATGCACTGGTGCTCACCATGTTACAATTAATTGAAAGCTTGATCACATCACATATTTAAATATTTCACACAAAGAAAGAGGGAAATACAATTTAGAGATGCAATCAAATGTTTTACCTTAGACCATTCCCACCAGAATGCATGTTCACCAAAAATTTTACAAGCAGATCAATCAACACAATTATCGATGAAATATAATCCCACAAGACAGCTGTAAGATTTTAAAGGAAATTACATTTAAAAAAAAAAAAAGATGTTTTTAAACAAGAGCATATCCTCTCAGTGGGTCCTATTGAAAACCCTGGAGGTGTTCAATCTGCATGAAGTGACAAGCATTGAGTGCATAACTGCTCGTACAAATTCAATATATAAAAAAAAAAAAAAAACAATTTGTGGATCTGAAAGTTTTTTTAGTTATCATTATATCTACATACATTTTTTTAATTTCTTTTTTATATATATTTTATGTACAAGTACAAATTAAACCCACCTCCTCTTTCAGTTTCTCAGAATCTGATGATGCTCTCTTTTTCTGCAGATAATACTGATGGTATTTCTCTGAGGAAAGCAAACAATAACAGCATGAAAATTCAATTTAAATATTTATCCACCTCATACCTATGATTGATGTTGTTATAAACAAATGTATAACATTTTTAAAAAGACTGGTTTTAGTCATCCACTTCATGAATAAAATTTCAACCTTCTCTAGTCTGAGTAAAATCATAAACACAAATTCACTCATCAACATGACAGATAATGAATCACTACAAGGACATTTCAAAAAGGCAGTTAAAACAAACTGAGTTCACATAAATTTGCCAAAACGACATCTTTCCTGCATGAAGTCTTCAATCTTTCCTGCATGAAATCTCCGGTTAACATTTTTTTCCTCACACACGTTTATTTACTATCTTATATAAAGACCAACCTCTTATGTCCTTTGGGGCCTTTGCAATGTCATTCTGAAGAAAACAAAATGACACAAAACAACTGACATATCTCTCTCAGCTTAAACCAGTTTATATACATGTAAACAGTATTGTATAATATATTATAGTGATTAAAGTACATGCTCGAAACAACATCACTGAAGATGAGTTGCAGAAATTATGGTTCACAATTATGATCAGTAACAAATCTGGATTCAGGTACAATGCTTATTTCTTTTTCTATCATGAACAATTACTGGTGGACACAGAAACTGGCTCACATAGATATGAGTTCATTAAATATTTTTTGTGCTTTTTTTTTCTTCTTTCACTTCTGGTTTCCCTCCCATCAATGATGATTTTATTCATAACTTCAGTTTCTCATACAAAGAATTTTGGAACACTTTATAGCCTGCATAATTTGTAAATGAAAACCTGTTCAATCAAGAGAAACATCCATGAAAGCTTCAGATAGCCTCTGTTTCTTAGGTCCTACAACAACAAAGAGATACTTAAATTTAGCAGATGTTTTTCTTTCATAACAATTTTTTTAGTGACCAGTAATCCCCCACCAGAATGAGAGCATTTGCAAATGTAATGAAATGAAACTTTGTGTCTCCTCATGTTTTACACATAAATATCAGAAAAGCATGAACAAATTTACCTTGTCTGGTTTCCTTTGATGCACCACATAAAATGCAGACTCCCACTGCTTCAACTTCTTCCGTATGTCTCCAAGACGTTCTTTTTCAGACATGCTCAGTCTGAAAGAGTTTCAAATGGAGCCATTTACTTATTTCCTGTTTGAATGATTCAAACATTTTCCTTACTGGCCCACACAGGGGGAAAAAATGGATCACTGAAACAGTATGAAGCTAATTTTTCCCCATTTTTTTCCCAATGTTAACTTGTGTAAAGCTTAATTTGTCTTTGAGGGCTTCAGTTTGTTGTTAGTACAGTTAGTCATATAATGATTAAAACCATGGATAGATAGCCACATGTTGGCTTCAATGGTCCTAATAGGCTAATGAAAGGGAGTAGATCAAGATGTAATTTGTTTAACTTGATTGCAGTTTTCCAGTCTGTTTTACTTTCAGAAGTTTTCAGGTGACACTTCAGTATACTAGGCTAGTTTTATGAGTGGAAGAAATATTATATGCAGATGAATAAGGATTAAGACTATTTTCAGTTTAAGGCACTTTCCAGAAATATAAAGATTTATAAACATACAACATTTAACAGAAATTAGATATCAGGTATTGGGAAAAGAATAAAGATGGTTCAAACATTCCTGTGGGGATTGAAGTGTAAAATCTACCAGTAGCAACGTCCAGTTATCATTCAATTGATGATCAATAGGAAACAGAAGTTGATTAAATTTAGATCTAAATCTACTGTCTAGACTCTTGAGTAGATGCAATCGATGTACGTGACTCTGGAAATCTACTTTGAAGATCTCTATAAATTTCAAGTTCAACAATCTTAGTTCTGAATACTGATGTAAGTTGGTCAGGGAAATTAATAATTGTGCAGGTGAAATCAGATCTTTGCTCTACCACAAAGCTCTGAAAAGTATGCCAAGAGAAATGTAAAAAAAAAAAAAAGCATGATCAAATATTTGCAAGTTCTCTTTGTTTGACATGATTTAGATCTAGATCTAGATCTGGACTCTAGATCGAGAATTGGCCTAAATAAAGGGAAACGCAAAATCGAACTTATGGGACAGTCCTGATATTGTCTTAATATGTAGAGTGGATTTCTCAAGAGGGGATCTCTTTCAATTCTACGACAGAACTAGATCTAGATCTATAGTAAATTATGACAACAGTGCCACCAGTTTTGTCTAGGAATGGTCATAAGTCTGACACACGTAGGTCTGGATCTAGAAAATCTAGGTCTATCCATGTCATTTGAGTGAGACCGACAGGCAGACGGGTTTCGCCCACGCCATTCAACTTATAAGGCCTAGGGTACCCAAAACTTATTGGCCCAATTGGGCGAATAAGCACTTTGTATGAAGTACATACAAAACTCAGCCTGTTTTGCAACTACAATAAGGCAAACCACGAACTATCCTCTCTTCAACATTGAATTCGATGTTCCAAGCACTGATCCGATAAATCTAGATCTAGATCTAGATCTAGATACACATAGATCTAGATCTATAGATGGTTGACTTATTACGTTTCACGTCCGTGTCCACCCACCATTCTATTGTATACATGTCAAACACGGAAGTAAATCACTTATGACGTGTCGCTTCCGCGTTCGCCCCACATTCCATTGTTTACATTTCAAACACAGAAGTACATCACTTATGACGTTTCGCTTCCGCGTCCGCCCACCAAAAATTCGCATCCAAACACGGAAGTAAACACAAACGTGGAAAGAATCTATAGATGGCGTCCAAATAAAAGTAGTAGTGAGTAATTAATAATTTAATGACGTAGATAACTTCTGACGTAATAGTAGCACACGATTTCGAAAAGCTTTATTGGTAAATTTCCTACCCTCAGTAACAGATTCAGGTCAAAACATGCGCAGACTTATCGCCTTCCAATGTCGATGGAATTTCCTGGAAAATTGGTGAACCCTATTCCGGCGACGGGTTTTCCTGAAATCATGTGTTCTGCTATTACATCGGCTTCTCCGATACAGGCATAGATATGCGGCAAGCTTGAATAGCAGGTGCGCAGTGGCGGAACGTGGCTACACAGTGCGGATATCGGAAGTCTGCCTGCGTCCCGTCAAAGACCAAATTTAATCCTGTATAGACTTGCGATGAAAACCCCCAGCCCCAATCTATACTACGTCCGTGAATTACCATTCGATATATGTGTGTGTATGTGTGTGTGTGTGTGTGTGTGTGTATGTGTGTGTGTGTGTGTGTGTGTGTGTACACGAGAAAGCAAGGCCTAATTCTGCCCTATTTTGTCATTCTGTAGGTGTATATCTAGGCCTGATCATTTCGTAGGCTTTTATTGTTAATAAAGTTGTTGATGATCCTGTGTATCAATAAACTGTCTATAGTATTATCCATATTTGAACAATTATGAACCTTCCACCACCCCCGCCCCCTTTCCCCCCAGCATTTTTATTTTGAGTAGGCCTGTCAACAGTGGATGACATATTGAACTTAATTATTTTTTTTTATTTGCCAAATCATATAATAAAAATGTAGTTTGTTTATAATACTGTCACTCAACATGCGTGAGACGCTGAAACACTGCTCATGGTCGGTCCCCAGTTGACAATAAATTCCGACCATGAAACCGCTTGGCAAAATCTGAATTGGAAAGCGAGCATAATTTTGTAATATATATGTCTATGTAATTTTTGGTTTAATCATAGACGGTCTAAAGCAATACTCTCGTCTGTACTTGACTCCACAGTGCCAAAGCGCGCGCTCGATGGCTCCAGTCAGACGGCGCCCACTGCCTAGACGTGACGCACAAACAAAACTCTAGGTGTGGTGCCCTGCCGCAAATTATGACCATGCGGTATGTGGGGAAACAGAGGCAATTGATGTCTTTGTGTGTCTTCATCTATATTTGTATAAATGTGGTGTTCTGTGGATTCATGAAGGAGAAAACAAAAGAAAACTAAACAATGAAAAAAAAAAAAAAGACAGGACAAGAAAATTCAAGAACAAGAACAACATGAACAACAACAACAACACAACCACACACACACACACACACATACACACACACATACATACACACACACATACACACACACACACAACGAGGCCGTTCACGTTTTCATTTTCTTTTTCTTCCGAATAACCTTTTTTTTTTTCTTCTGGGCCTAACACATACTCTGACATAAGCGCTTACACAGAAATGTACAGTCAAAGAGACAGAGCTGGTTAATGAAAGGAGCTATGGAACAAATAATAAATGTAAGAGAGAGGCATCAGCATAGCTCAAAGAAGTAAGTTAGACTCCCTGACTTACTGATTTGATCACCATTCTACACCACCTAGTGGAGGCAAGATCACACCTCAGACACGGGCAATGATAGCCGAAGTTAGATCTGTCTGGTACTGTTCTAGTTTCCATCATTCAATCTAAAAAATCCTAGGAAAACTGAAGGTGGTTGAGAAAACTGTGCGGAAACGGAGCCATGTACATACTGAAAAACTAGGATCACGTTTACACTTTGTGGTATTACTGACCATAGGATCGAAATTAGCGGTTCCTGGATCCTCATCCTGACGGACGCCACATTTTGCTTTTGAGAAAGACAGTTTACGCACATTCCTGACTCGACCCAGATGCAGGTGATTATATCGTTGACTTCACGACCAAAGACTGAAAAGAAATGGTTAGATTGAAAAGGTTTGGGCATCTAACAAGTTGTCACATTGTATGTTTCCCCGGGAGCCAATTATGTTTGCTAATGTCTCCAATAAATTTTATTTCCGGATTTTTGTAGACACAGTCGGCGTAGTAGTGGCCGGTACAGGAAATGGGGTCTGTGATGCCGAGAAATAAGAACTGCACCACATTAAAATATTTTACAGTCAGTCAAAATGATTTGTATGTCGATGTGCCAAGAAACTGACTAATTTCTATCAGTTAAAACCCAGTGCATACCCGCTTTCATGTGGTGAACAAGAAATGAGCTAGCTCGAATGTAAATAGCGACAAAACTAATTGAAGAGCTAAAATTAGATGACAAAACATCAGAAATGACCAGTGTAGCACGTAAATTTGTACCTTTTCTGTTCACCCTCTTTGATATTTTTCTAATTTGCATATAGGAGCAATATTTTCTAAGAAATGCATATTTACTCACTTTCTCTTGTTTCAAAATATCAAGAGTGATTTTTCAAATACTTGGACTAGGGATTTTTAAGCTTCAAATTCAGATTCATCATGTCCAAATTAGAGGAAAAGTGTGGGAAAAAAATGGCTTTGCTGCCGGTTGCCATGCCAGCGCCGCCATATTGGATTTTGTGTTTTGAAAATTAGCTATTTAAGGCTCCTAGAGTATTGAATGGAATTATGTGAAAGTTTGCACATGAATAGTATGATACTATCTAAAGGACAAAATGCATTTTATTATTTTTTTTCTTTGGTTCATATGTCACAAAATATTTTTAATAAATTTTTGAAATATGTATATGGACGGATGTAAATTTTTCGCAATTTTCCACCAAATATCCAATTTCCCTTCAGAAATGGAAAGGAAATTCAGAAAAAAGCGATACATTTTATCAAAACACGTGCTAAGGAGAATGTATATTCCAACTTTGAAGGCAATTGGTTGAGAAATAAAAAAAACCTTAGGGAAAAACTTGAAGAACGCATACATATTGAGAAAATCGCAATTGAACTTTCATAATCTCTCTATACAGTCATTTAGTGAGGTGGTGTTGGTGCCGTTTTGGGGCATAAAGCATATGCCTCTGGCCCTATCCATTTGCATTTTTCTGGTATGAGAAGAGTTCAAAGTGTATAAAAATAGGAAACCCCATTTTTGATATTTTAGTCCCAAAACCTTTTTTTCAGGAGCCGCAATACTCCCCCCCCCCTCCTTAAATGCTGTCTGTGGACACTGGGCAGGTTTTCCAATGGATTTCGGCCACATTCATTCTGTTTGTCGATGATAGGTTGATCCTGTCATGGAACAGTGAAGTTACATAGATAGAAGCCAAATCAAATTTCTGTTCAATCTATGCCCATTTATTTGTTTTTGTCTGTATTCCTGATAACACGTGGGCGGTTTCTATCTGTGTGGCTTTAAATCTGTTTTGTTTTCTTTTATTCGTTTACTTATTTATTTATTTATTTTGCGCTTTGTGTCATCAGGAGCCGAGATCAAACTTAAAAGGCAGCTGTTATGGGTATTTCCATCAACATTCCTTTTATGACATTTATTAATAACTCATTTTTGCTGCAGTAGTTCATACAACAATCTGTGACCTCATACACAAAAATATGACACATTATCAAAGCAGCAGGTGGGCAGAGACATTAACAACTCACCATGCTGAGCAAGAAGAGCTTTGATCTTCCGTGCGCGTTATTGTGTACCCGACAGACCAGCCAATTCCCGTCATTATTGGCTCTCTTGACTTCAAACATACACAGCAATAACAAAAACAACGGCGTTAATTGATAGCAACAACAAACATTAGGGATCGTTTAACATAACAGCAACAACAACAACGACAACAACCAAAAAAAAAAAAAAAAGCGAATCCATTTACACAAACAAGGTAGGGTTTATTGATAAGAGTCTCCTTTGTATATTTACCTCTTATAACGACATTTTCAATACGTTAAGCATTGAGTAATCTGTGTTCCTGCAATGTTTTACTAAAGCCTTATTTTTAGGCGAGAAGATTTACTATTATTGAATTGCATATAACAGTCTATAATCCCCCATGAAAGTAGACAATTAACTGTGTATTGAATTGACAGATGACCTGTTATGTACATTAATGCGGACGTCTCGTGTGGCATTACAGGAATTACTTCTAAAGAGACCGGTCCTCTCTGTCTTGATGCAATGAATGTGACTTAAAGAAACTGGAGGAGGGGGTGGGAGGGGGGGGGGGATTTCCGTTGAATAACTATGGGTCAAACACACTTTTAATAGCATTTTGATACTTAGAAATGGCAGGGCTTTTAGAGATAATACAAACACAAAATTGAAGTTTTCGAACAAAATCCACATTTCAAGACACCCCCCAACCCCGCAACCACCCTTTAACAATGTATAAAACGTCTCCAACTGAGACAAGTCCATCTGCCAGTAAACATAGCGAACAGCTTTCAAGTTCTCGTATTCTAAAATATTGAATTTGAAGGATATGCAGACATTTTCTGCCGTGTATGATACAATATCTTAGCTCTTGAACATCTCTTCTGTTATGTTGACTGCTCTCTTTGCGTTTGGTCTTCTTGACGATCATCTTTGCCTCTATGATCATTTCATAAAAATACAATAGAACTGTCTGACCGGCAACTAGCAAAACAGTTCAAGAAAAACAAATAGCATAGAAATCTATGAACAACTTGGTTGTGATGATCAAATCTCTGCCATATTTTCGAGCCCGATTGGCTCTTCGCCAGGGCTATCATCACAATCATCATCATCATTTGATAAAAATACAATAGAACTGTCAGACCGGTAACTAATAAAACAAATTCAAGAAAAACAAATAACACAGAAATCTATAAAGAACTTGACAGTGATGGTTAAATCTGCCAAAGTTTGGAGTCAACTATGATCATCATCATAATTTAACAATTTTTTTAGAATCAAGATGACCGTCCACTGCAACTAATCAAATACATAAAAACAAAAGCGGAGAAACAATTTAAAGAATTTTGAACTGAGTTCATAAAAGACACTAATATTGCTAGCCAAATTTTGAGCCTGCTTGGCTCTTCGTCAGGGCAACAATTGCCTCTATGATCATTTTCCGGCTTCAATGATCTGTGTATGTCTTCACTACCTTCACGATCCTCTAGTTCCCAGAGCTAATCCGTTTGTTCGAAACCAGTGAGGTAGATCTATCATCTGGACAGAGGCTGGATGTGTCGGCCTGTTGGAGAGCCTCTTGCATTGTCATGTTTACCTCATCTTGCCAGTTCTCCTCATCTTTGGACATCGAGATAGCTCTCAATAAGGAGGATAAAAATGTAAGAAAACAGAATCTTCGGACACACCACCTTTTTTTTTTTTTTTCAATCATGGCTCAACTATATACACATTTTTTTCCATATACTCTTACACAGAAGAATAAAGAACCCCCCCCCCCCCACCCACTTAAAAAAAATCGGACAGTTTCCCATGAAAATCATTGCCCGTAGAACTTCTGTTTCGATCACTTTCACTGATTATTGTCACATTGAAGATGAGTTATTCATTTATATATATACATATACGTATTCATTTATTTGCTTATAATTCATTTATTTAATTAATTAATTTATTATTTCTTTATCTATGAGGTTCATTATCATAGACAGAGTATAAACTTTACTCAGTCATTTATTAACAGATTTCAGTGGCCCTTCATTAGTTTCTCAGGCAATCAATATCTTACACCGTAGAAAAGAAGCCAACAGTTTTGAGACAATCGTAATAATGGAGAAGACTAAGATTATATCAGATGTTTACATTTTAAAATATACCCGTACATGAATTGTACAAGCGCAAGAGGCCGAATCAAAGAGACCTTGATGCAATAATCAGACTGTTGATAACAGGAAGCCATGCTCAAACGACATAAACATTGTGGGAAAGTAAGTGTTTTTGTTTGTTTGTTTGTTTGTTTGTTACTTTGCTTGTTTGTTTGTTTTGGATTCTACTATAGATGATTTTAAAATATGGATTTTATTCGGATTGGTTTATTTGCTATTTTCGTTATTGTCATTGCAATTTTCGGAGATGGGATGATCGAAAAATGTCTGCTTTGTTCATTGCCATAGACTAACTCAAAGACATTCGAGACACGACATGATGAAATCAGGCATTCGTTAAACCGCGACAACCGGAGAAATCGCCTGTTTTTCAACAGTTAATGAATTTTTAACGCATTTTTTTTTTCAATTCAAAGAACCATCTTACATCAATCTAGAACTGCATTTCAGAGTTAAATTTGCTGAAATAAGACTGGGTAAAAGCCCCCCCCCCCCCCCACACACACACAGACAGAAAGAAACATTATTTAGTGAATGACCTAAAAATGATAAATAAGGAATATCAAAAGTGGCTTGCCTTTCTCCCATACATTTTAATTCAGTTGCAATAATAATTCATGCCCATCGTTTTAATTGCCAATATATGGAGTTCTTAAGCTAAAGCAAAACTTTGTTCACATGCAGAAAGAGAAATGAATAATCTTCACAGTGATACCATTAACTCCATTTGATGAGAGCCTGATTTATCGTACTATAATACTGGACCTGTCAAAAATGTTCTGAATGGCAAAACCAATCGGATGCTTTTATCCCACTACTCTGTCCCAGGGCTCAGGTTCACATATAGAAAATCTCAAACAGGGCCGCCATTACAGAGAAGAAAAATAAAATAAAAATAAGTCAGTATTTTCTTTATTCGTGTTGCTCTTCAGCATCGTGAGCCGGCGCCGGTCAGACTGTTTCTGATAGAGCGCATTCTATTTAACCTAGCAAATTGGCTGCAAGAGGCACAATCTGAACTAACTTTTTCACTTAGAATTGTGCATTTTTAGCCCTGCTGTCTGATATATCTGGCCCAAGCTGTGAAAACCCTGCTGACCAGACAGGTTACACAGAGACAGAGCAGGAATTAATTACTCATCAAACAACTGAACCGACAAAAAGGCTATTATTGGACCATTAGCCACAGAGGAGCCTGTGATGGCTGCCTGCAATAAATGGTGGTGTAGATCAAGCGGAATAATATAACTGGTGATGGTCCACAGGAAGGCATTGTCACTCTCAGGTTCTTTGATAGATCGACTTTTCTCTGCAAACTTTGATTTCGAGAAAACAAGGGATTTAGTTTAGGTCCTTTCTTTCTGCTTCTTCTTCTTTATTTACTTGTTGTTGTTTTGATTTGTTTTCCTATTAGAAATGGTTTTGACAACATATCTTCTCCTTGAAAATTTCTCTTTCGACGCAATGGGCGTTGGGTTTTGTGATTAATTATTAGTTTGTTTGTTTTATTTTTTATTTTTTTTATTTTTTTATGGCTGGGAAACTGACATGATACAATAGACTGCCTTTCAATTGTGTGGAAAGTTAAATTTGAAGAGATTTATGGAATAGTTAAAAGAACTGCTCTGAAAATAGAGAATTTCAGTATTCAATATTTCCATTTGGAGAAGAAGATTTGTTGTTGTTGTTGTCATTGTTGTTGTTGTTGTTGTTGTTGCTGATATTGTTCCAAATGAACTTGTTCGGTTAAACCACTGAACTCAACGTTTGGTTATGCTTGGCTTTCGTATTTTGAGAAGTCTAATTTAAACTGGATATCATAACTCACACAGTGGCATTATCTTATGGCACTAACCTGTGAAATTGAAAGAACAACGACGATAAAAGTTATTCCCGTGTTGTGATCAAACCCTACAGCTGAACCCTGATGAACAAGATGTTTCCTAAAAGTGAGTTAAACTGCCCCATCAAAGAGTAGAAATGCTATCATTATCATCATTATTGCAACTAAAGCAGTTTGTTGCGTTAGCCAAATGCGTAACTGAGAAACGCATAAAGCACAGGATTATTTGGATTTCATGGTAATGCACAAACAACAACAACAGCAGCAGCAACAACAACAAAACGTTGTCATGTCATCAAAAATTGTAAATATGCGAAATGTATAATTACACTACGCAATGTATTTGCTGGCTGAGCAATATCGCATAGAAATAAGTATTGCAAAAAACGGTATGTGCAGCATGAAAATTGACACCAATGTAGACAAAGATAGTAAGAGTGGATGTAGCCAGGATTAGTAAGCATTAGAGGTGAAATCGTGCAAAAGACAGACTACGCAAAATGCCTACTTTGAGCATGGTGATCATCAGCGATCAACCGCTGGAAAATAACGCTGGGATGGAGCATTCTTCAACCGCAATAGATTATCTTGAACGATTTCAAGAAATTAGGGGTTAGTGACAATTAAGTTATCAGTTGAAAACCTTCTGGTGAAAATCTTCAAGTCAATTTTGAATTGATTTACTCGAGAATTGAACAATGTATTTGTTTGTTTGTTTGCTTGCTCTATTTCTAAGGGCAAATGTTGTTCTAACTGTTTCAGTTGTATATGTCAAGATGTCTGGTTTTTCCTATCTGGGTTCATGCAGTGTGACTTGGAATCTTTGTGTAATTGCAGTTTCATGACGGGCATCGAGGTGGCCAGGATTTCTGACACATAGAAGGTGAAACAAGCAGAATGAAAGAAGACACAAAGTCAGAGTGCTTAGGTTAAAACATTAACGCTATCAACGATGAACGACCCGACATAAAGAAGGTCCAGAAGCGATATTGAGATCTAAGGATCCCCTAACTCATGGTAACAGTACTATACCTAGTCACTGAAAATTGAAAGAGCCACAAGTAAGTAACAAATATGTTACCAACTAACATTTTGCATGTCATTCACCCTAGCCCCCCCCCCCCCTCCCCCATTGCCCACCTCTTTCTTTTGTTTCCAAACAGTCAAGTTGGCATAATACAGATGAACGATTTTTTTTTAATGATCTTGTGTAATGTTATTGGAAGTAACACGAGAATTATTTAATAGACGCGAATCGCAATCAATCATCCTGTAATGAAAAATAAAAGAATCCCCGTATAAACATTACCCAGACAAGACCTCGACTATGGTGTTTTACTACATTCAGTGAATCCACCAACACAACAAGAATGATCAAGGTCTTTGTTTTTTCGTTTTCTTTTTAGTTATAATCAAGTGTTTGCCATTTCCAATCCATCACTGTCAGCATCCTGTATCTTTCAGGAAGATGGGAGAACAATCAGCCTGGCTACGTGATCAAAGTCAGGCAAAAAGCTGAATTTAGTTGATAGATCCAGGTCGAATGGCGATTAATCTGGTGCAAGGACGTGCTAGTTAAATAGGTAACTTTTTTTTTTTTTCAAATTGTTTCCCTTCACTCGGCATACAAGATCGAAAACAAGCATTATAAGGCAAAAACCATACTGGTCCGACAATGCGACAGAAAGCGGCGACAAGGTCACGGATTGAAGTGGTGCAAGAAGGAAAATACAGATAAAACATTATGTTGTAATTATATTCATCTCCGACTGTCGACGATTGGTGGAGGTCATTGAAGTACGGACATGCTCCACTTTCTTCTAGTTATTGGACGAGTTTTACTCACATGCCTAAAAATGGCCCAGACGTGGAGTACTCTTGCAAAACTTAAAACCATCTTTTTTTTTTTTTTTAAATCAAATGTTACTTTTGATGACAAATCGAAAATCATCGTCCAAGAATTAGGCACGGATAATGAGTTGTTTTTGCGATTTTTTGCCTATAAACCGGTTTTTAATAATTTATTTCTAAAAAATCAATTGAACCTAACACTAACAAAGGTGACAGCCTGATGGATTCGCTTTGTTTACATCTTGCTCCGACAACCGCCTATCTTTTGATGGCTGCTAATCGAACGGAACAGTATGTTTTCGGCCTAAATCAGAGAGAAAAGTCATCTTCAGTCCTTTAAACTGAACTATGTTTTATAGAAAATTCAGATGAATTCATGATAATTGTGATTGAAAAGTTTCCCCTCTGCTCGTGATTTTGTTTTTTTTGTGTGTGTTTTGTTCATGTTTCTTTATCTGTTTGTTTGGTTGCTTGTTTGATTTCTCTATTTCAAGAAAAACAAAGAGGTGAACGTGATTGTTTGTATTGATTTGTATTTGTATTCAATTTTTTGTTCTTTACTACGCTTGTCACAGTATGACTGGACATCCCTGGCACTGTGAAACACCAGGCTGAGGTAAAGAAACTCAGAAAGTCCTTAGTCCAACAAACTTCATGTTCAAACTCAGACATGATTGGTAACACATATCTGCCTAAGCAGATGTAGTTTGTCGTACAAGAGTTGCCTTATTGATGAACACCTGCAGCATGTACTGAATAGCTCCACAACACAGAGCCTTGGTCCGAAGGAAAACGAACTTGTTTCCTAAAAGATACGTCAAACATCCAGCCCTGACAAGTTGCTACAGGAGCAGTAATTATGTTCTTGTTAAATAATAATAAATAATAATAATTTTCCAGTGACTGTTTATCCAGCTGGAGCACTAAACATAAGTGTAATTTACATTTTGCCCCTCCCGCCCCCTTCCCTGTTTCCTTTCCGTGCGATTGGCTTAGACATCCTTGTACTACAGCCTCTATTACTGCCAGACTACATTTAGCCTACATAGAGTATACATAAGTTGAGTTTTCAATTTTACCTATGCAAATATGCCATCACAAACCCAGGTTTCATATATCATAGGTATGCAAAACACATGTCTTTAAGAATTAATCGTTGTGTACCACGGTGTTTAAGTTTGAGGAATGCCATCCCACTTTCCAGCCTATAACTGTGTATCTCAATACATCTCTACATACATGAGTGTTTTTCATAGACACAACTATCCATGGAATGAACTATCATTTTTTTCCCCCTAAGATCTGATGATACCAGTTGTGTGGAAAATCAGTTGAAATAAATCGTTCATAGCCCGGTCACTGCACCCGCTATGATAGATACATACAAGCATCACTGTATTATGTATGGTATGTATGTATGTATGTATGTATGTATGTATGTATGTATGTATGTATGTATGTATGTATGTATGTATG
>JBCAUA010752466.1:0-15008 GCA_038406235.1 Peronia verruculata | reverse complement strand
AGTGCACGGTGCTCTCGTAAAAAGAAGACACGCCCACACGACCCGACAGACGCATACACGAAGGGGGGTACACACACACACACACACACACACACACACACACACACACACACACACAAACACGCACGCACACGTACAAGAATTCAGACACGCTCAAACAAGGAAGTGGATAGGTGGACCCAGGGGTCCACCTATCATCTACCCTCAAACAAACACAAATCCATACGCCTACTGACTCACACACACATATTCCTATGCACAGGGGTACATGCGCACGTTCTCACAAGCACACATTCATACGCGCATGCATATGCCCTGGCTTCACATATGCCCACATACATAATTCACATAGATCTCTGTTCACATCTATACATCTGTTTCCTCTCTATCCACTCACTTTCGTCCACTGCATAAGTGACTATTACACCGCATGTTTGCACACGAGCACACACACACAAACACACAGGCGTCTTTACAAACTATCACAACAAAGTAACACGTCTCCATTCTGTCTTACATAATGCCACCATCATACATAAACTCACTCATATACCTGCACTCACACCCACACATCTCTTTCTCCATGTGCACCCCACTCACTCCCGTTCTCTGCATGATCATTATCACAGTGTTATGGCTGCGGGCCAAACAGCCGCTTGATAATTTATAATGGATCGCCCAACCAGCCAGTGTTGGCCGTACCAGGTTATTTTATGTAGGCGCTATGAGATGAAATCCATTTGATAAAGGCCATTCTGTCCTGCTTAATGCACAAATGTGTCGTGTTTTTCCCTTTTTGATAAAAGCCATGCTGCCCAATATAACTATAATGCTATAATTTGTCAACGTCTCCTTTTTTTTTATTAACATCATCATGGTCCACGTTTTTTTTTTTTTTCCTCGCTTTCTCCTTGCATTTCATTCTTCTTTTTCTTCCTTCCGTTTCTTCTTTTCGACCCTTCCGTTTAAAAAAGAATGTTTTGCCTTATCTTCTCTTTCTACCCCCACCCCTCCCTCAATCCCCGTCCCCCCCCCCTCCCCCGCGTCTTTTCATCATCAGCTATCGGAAGACTTTTTTATCGTCCTACCTGCAGTTGGTCCTTTTTGATCTCATCTTTATATAGCCAATTTTAGCTCCTCTCATCTCATCTGATTTGTGAGTTTGCTCTGTCTCATGTCTGTTATCAGCCCCTTTGTCTCCAATTGTCAACTGTGTCCCATATGTCCACTTCCAACGTAATCTCCACTGTATGTCCCCGTCTCTTCAATTGTCAACTGTGTCCCATATGTCCACTTCCAATGTAATCTCTACTATGTGTCCCCGTCTCTTCAATTGTCAACTGTGTTCCATATGTCCACTTCCAACGTAATCTCTACTATATATCTATATGTCTTCAATTGTCAACTGTGTCCCATATAATGTCCACTTTTTAATGTACCGGTAATCTCTACTGTATGTCTCCATGTCCTCAGTGGTCAATAACTGACCCTATGTCCAATTCTAATGTAATCTATATTGTCAGTCTCCATGCCTCCAGTTGTCAGCTGTGTTCAATGTGTCCACTTCTAATCTCACATTCTGTTGTCGGATTCGATCTCCTTATTTGCCTACTTCGTTTCATCTCTCATAAGCCACGTCAATGACTTTTCTATTTTGTCAGCCTTCTCAACTTTTCTTCCCCTGATCTTCATATCTTCATTTGTCTGGTTTGTCTGCCCCATGTCTTGGTTATCTGCCACCTGATTGTCATTTCTACTGTCAGCCTTTTCAATCTCTCTTCTCCTACAAATCTTCATGATTTGTCTGTCTATATCCCGTTTCGATTATCTGCTATCTCAATATCATTTCTATTGTAAGCCTTTTTCAGTCTCTCTCCTCTGACAGCCTAGATAATTCCACCTCCTTAATTTCAATAGACACAATCGTTTTGTGATAGTTGTGTGCCGATACAGTCTCACGGGGCTGGGTGTGTCTCACTTATATCTTCACCGTCAATGTTTATTCGATCTCCATAGTCGATCACCTTCTGTGGTCAGCAAAGGTCTTTCTATTTCTAGCTGAGTGTAATCTTATCTCTCGCGTAATGACATGTCATATAAATGGGGAGGACACCGTCGATAAATCATCATCTCTATGTGATTATCAGCGATTTCCCCGGTGACCGCCAGGCAGAATCAGAGGTAACCTGACCCCCTCTGTCCCCGGCCAACAAAACCATTGCAGTGTCCGGTTCACATCATGAAAACAATCTCGAATGGCTGGATAAGGTGACGTCATGTCCCGACTTTGCATCTGAATGGTACGAAATAAAGATGCGAGTTCTTCCCCCCTAAAAGTGTCAAATGGCCTGCGCGCATCATAATTCAACATTTACACAGCAATTTCTCTCTTAAACAGTCAAAGACATTATGGCAACATGGTGGTCGTGTTCCCTCACCTTCGAACATAAACTGAGCTTTCTTAAGTAAAGAAGATTGTCGCAGGAAATGAAGACGATGAAAGACAAAAAAAAAAAAAAAAGCATGAAACGGAAGACAACAAAAGAGGGGAAAAAAACACAACAACATAAAGATAATAATAAAGGAGAAATACAACAGCTGAAGAGACGTTGAGCAATCGTCGCTCAATACTGAGTAGAATAGCTTTTATCAAATAGAGAGGAGGATGGCCAGGAAGAAAACAAAGGAAGAACGCGACACACTAATGTGCACTAAACTGGACATCACAGAAACACGGACACTCGATTCTGTTTCTACGGACACTTTTTCAGTTTGTGTACATCTTTTGATAGATCTTTAAATACGTAGAGCTATCCTACTGTGCTAGGCGCAGGATTGACTGTGTTCATGCGTCCTTAACTCGAAACATAAAAAAGCCAGTAGACACCTCTAACCTTCCTTACCCTCTGAGACCCAGTACAACGTTTAAAACATAGTGATACTAAGTATTCCCTGAGTCAGAATTTTTTCAACTGGACAAGGAGAAACATTGTTGTTCTGAATTTTGGTAAACGTTGAAACTGAGCGTTTGAATTGTTTCTCTAAAAACAGTAACAACAACGACAACAACAACACCAACAGATTCTTAGTTTTCAGCTTTTGAAACCATTCCTGCCTGACGATTACAACGGTTACATCCTCGGTTGCAAAAGACCAAGCTCAGAATTCCATACAGCATGAAATATTGCTAGACAGAGAGTGAGTTATGGCAATCGCTGCTATCTGGACAAGAATTTCTAAAACAAAATGGATTACAAAACTTACAACACCAAGCCTCAAACAGCCAGTGTTCAAATAATTATAACGATACACTGTGCTGATATGGCCTGGGAGAATTTATCCTTACTGTGATTTACTCCATTATATAAACAATAAAACAGAAAACATTTGACAACGTTCACATGAAATTTTTAATCTATCCAGTCCCAAGCTCAAAGTATATATAATGTGCCTACTAGACGACTATAGGATTCATGATCTGAAGATAATTTAAACATTTAAAACAAAACATGACTGAATTGAACAGCTTAATCGCATTATAAGAAAAGTCCCAACTTTTTTTTTTTAATCATTTCGCCTGACAAAGTTGGTTCAATTATTTCTTTTGTCCATGCATCCCTTTTATTATTTTGATTGCAAATATGATAACTGAAATATTGAATCTAATGAGGTGTCTCGAGGCCGACGATTTTCGCTCAAATCGAAAATCTGTGTGTATGCTGTGCGCATGGCAAGCAGGTCTTGGCCAAAGATAGTAGAATAACTACTATCTTTGGTCTTGGCGAATGGTGAGCAGTCGGACCTGTCCATACCCACACTGTGTCCACACCACAGAAACAAAACACCATTGTGTAAGAGTGAGCGATGCTTCCTCGGCTGTGTAACCCGTCTCCAAAGACATAATGTATTCATTGTTAAGGGTATCGCAAGATGATAACAGCGTCTATCCATGGTTATCCATCGCATTTGAATTCTATGCATCCACGTGACCCCAGATTACTTTTCTCTCTCTCTCTCTCTCTCTCTCTTCTTCTTCTTCTTCTTTTTTAACGAAAATTTGCAGTTTGCAAAAAAACAAACAAACAAACAAACAAAAAAAGAAGATCTGAGGGGTCCTGCGCTATCCCGTTAATGTGGTTTGTCCTAGCTATCATTTCTATGCATCAAAATCAAAGAGTCATGAAGCACTGGCAAGTAAAGATGACGTGTGATGAGAGACCAGATTTCAAAACAGACTGGACCATTCTGAGAAAGCGGAAGTAAAGTTTGAGAAAGTAATTTTAACGGTCTTCTGGCATTGGAGAGTCAATGAAGAATGCTTTATGATTCTCTCCCCCCACCACTCGCTTTCGGTGGATGATTTCTTGTCCTACTCCTACCCCCCCTCCCCCCCCACAGACACACCCCGTGTCGCCCTGTGCAGGGGCGAATTCTGCCCACCTCCCTTCCAATTAGCAAATGACGCCACTCAACTATTGACCGGGTCAGTTTATGAATAGTGGATGAGATCTGAGCCCCATTAGCCGGGCCTGCCCACCACCAAGACGTGCCGAGCTAGGCCATTACAGATGTTGTTATGGAAAATGTAATACATGTACTGTGCAGATATAGTTACTATCGCTAATATAATGACATTATTTTTCCACTGGTATGCCATATTGCTCCTGCTATGAGCCATACAGATTAATATCGCTGCATAATACAATATATTTCCTCTAGCATTGTGAACTTTCTAACATGTAATAATACCTTTAAATTTTCCCGCGCGAGCTAGTACCGAATGTTTTCGGCCAATACTATTCCGGATATAATGCGTCGGGACTATTATCACTATATAATATAATGTAATTATAATACACTAAATTTCCACCAGTACAGTAACACTGTATCGCCGAGGTCCTGTTCTTATGAAAGTAATCAAGATCACTTTCACTAAATAGTACATTGCTTTTCAGATAGTATTGTTATACGCGCCATTGTTCATGTTGTAAGCAGTCGAGATTATAATTATCGCTAGTATTGTGACATTGTTTCGTCGAAAACGATGTTGCTCTTACCAGAAGTAGTCGAGATTACTATACAGTATACTACAATTCTTGTCCCCTGTACTGTGATACTTTTCCACTGATACTGCTCCCTATCAACAGAGCAGAGTACTATCGTTGTATTGTACAATACTTTTCCGTAAGTATTGTGACACTTTTCGGCTAGTACTGCTTCTATTATAAACAGTCTAGATTTTTATTGCTAATATACGAACGTACATTTCTACTACCACATGTATTCTGATACTACTCCAACTATAAGCAGCCAGGATTGATGGTAAGTAGCATTACAGTCACTAATACACGTCTTGCTTATACTTGCTAACACATTCCGGTATTTTAATGACTACTACTTTTTGCCATTACTCCACTAACTGTTGATCCCAGTGTGGTTTTCATCTCTTGTTGTTGGTCTCTCAAATTTTCTTACGGCTGGCCTTGTTGTTATAACCACAGTTCGTATTTGCTATCACAACTACTGCTGGTTTTGCATGTTTTACTACCACCACAGTTGTTGATTTTGCACGTTTTGCTACTGCTGCTACAACAGATTTCGCTACTACGTGTATTTTCACTTGTGTTGCTAATGTTGATATTGCCGGTTTTCCACCAACCATCCGCCGCTCTCAGACAGCATGCATTCACGTGACCCATAACCTTAGACATATAGTGTCTGTGATACATTTCCGGTCTGAAAAATACATTAGGCTATGACTAAACTTCATCATCGGGGTGAAAAAATGTCGCATTTCGTAAACAAAGAAGCTGCCAGAAATCTGGCGTGAGGGTAGAACAAACTTCAAGTTGACTTGAGCCAGTTTGAGCGACACGCAGTAACGTTTGGTAAAGTTACCAAAAGTTGTACGTACCTACCTACCTACCTACCTACCTACCTACCTACCTACCTACCTACCTACACACACACACACATACATACATACATACATACATACATACATACATACATACACACGCATACATACATACATACATACATACATACATACATACATACATACATATATACATACAGACAGACAGACAGACAGACAGACAGATAGACAGACAGACTCATACACAAGGCATGTACATCAGATACACGACTTTACATCGCTGCATGCACTGAAAAAGCTTTTGGACGCATTGCATGCCCCTGCACGTCAGCACCCAATTATCTTGTATTGGACATTTTGCTTTCTCAAGATATGGCAAGACTTAGGCGAACCTTACTGTCTATATCGGCACAGTCATTTCGACCACATTACTGATCTGGTGCGAGAACCAAATTTCCAGTACCAATAATACCCATTTACATGACATAATTATAACAATGTCGATAAGCTATAAAGTACATCTCAGGCCTGGCCTTAAACGTTTTGCAATGTACTACTACCATATGGGCGACACTCGAGTATATTATATTCTCAGCTTCCTGGGAGCATACAAGGTGGCTGCCTGTTGGAACGTCAACCATAGGCAGTAACATTCCCTGTCCTAAAGTCGAGAGCTCTCATAGACATACTAATAGAGCAGACCCGGCGCGCACGGTCCAATTTGAACAAAACGTCGGATTAGGGATCGGACAGGTACCAGACTGCACTATGGAAGGAAGCGCAATTAACAATGCACGCACGCACACACGCACGCACGCACACACCCACTCACTCACCCACCCACCCACACACACACACACACACGCACACAGGCACACACACACACACACACAGTAAAAATGCACTAAAAATTAAATTCATGACCAAAATTCTTCGAGCCACAAGCCACACGCAGTTAAAGCAGCCATGAGTCAATCAGCTCACTTAAGTCAATGGTGGTTCAATGGACAGTGTCAGTAAGATCACAATTACAGCCTGGCATCCACGCATACTCTGAGGGATTTGTCATCGCCGTAAACGCTATATGCCAAACGACATGGTTGCTCAAATCATTCGACCAAAGACGAATTTTAAAAGGGACAGAGGCCATGAAACGGTCTACTTTGCAGACGCCTTGAAATGCCGGGCGACTCAAAGTACGAGCTCAGCGTGATCGCATCGCATTCATTTTGTGCTGTGCGCTCACATTATCAAAAATTCATACCTCCATGACACTGTTCTTTCTCCCTGGCCAACTGAAGGTTAATGAGTGCTCAGGCCTCGGACTATGCATTATAACATTCGAGAACTAACCATGTGGTACAGCTCAAACGTTCGCAAAATCGGTCCTTTTTTTTTTTATTTCAATCCCTTGCCCCCCCCCCCGCCCCGCCCTCTACTTTTCCCTCGCTCAGCGTTAAATCTCGCCCGTCTATCCATCCATCAATCCATCCATCCATCCATTTATCCATCCACCCACCCTCCCTCCCTCCCACCCATCCATCCATCCATCCATTCATTCACCCATCCATCCATCCATCCATCCATCCATCCATCTATCCAATCCATCCACCTATTCATCCAATCCATCCACCGATCCATCCATCCATCCATTCATCCATCCATCCATCCATCCATCCAACCTTCAGTTCATCATGCCTACCAAACTATCTTTTACCATGACAATTCAGTGAAAGCTGTAGCATTTGTACAGCACAGTGCACTGCTATGGCAATGGCCTCCAAGAGGTTTTGCGAAAACCAAGGCATATTGAGAGGTTACCGCAAGGAAGAGATGGAAAGACAATATTCTTGAATGGACAGGAATGGAGAGGCTGCATTCAAGAAAGCAACAGAGGACAGGCATGGATGGAGGAGGTTGGTGACCTCAGCTTCACACGAGTCCCTACGACAAAATTCTGTACACGACAAAGGATATCTGAAGCTGAAGGTGAAGCACTAATATACACTGTGCAAAATGGTAAGGCACATTGTGGTATACCACTGCAATATGTAAAAGAACAGAAACCATGTCCCCCTCCTCCATATATTACAATAATCAGCTTTAATTCTACAGGGGTTAACGTGTATTTGTCTTACCTGTTTTTGGCCTCCAGCTGGGCGATCAGCTCTCTCTGTGCCTGATTGTTGTCCACTGTCAAGTTCAGCTCCGCCGTGGATCGCGACTGCAAGAGAGAGAGAGAGAAAGAAAGAACGGGGAGAAAAAATTAGTTTTGCAGGAAGTATTCAATGTAACAGGAGAGTGATCCTGTGTTTGAAGTGGAACCCTTTAAACATGTAACAACAGGATAGGGGTTTTATTCCTTAAAAGAAAAGCACATCGAAATCCTGTGTGTGTAATGCTATATTGGTAGAAATATATTCTGCCTTACAACAGAATGCCTATCTTGCAATCCCAATACAACTGAAAGACATTCGTATTAGAATAAAATCAAGTACACACAAAATTACTGCGGCTTAAAACTTCGTTAGATAAACCTAACTATTGGTCGTGCCATCGACTCGATTCTGATGAGCAGTGGACATTGTATCTGTGATGATCCAGAAAAAAAAAAAAAGAATGATACATATACTTTGGACACAGAAGATGTAAGATGAACCCAAGGTGTGGGAGAGAACATTACAGGGCCACATGACACCATCGACTAAGATAGGGAGAGGGAGAGGGATGGGTTGCAAATAGAATTTGAGTGAACACCAACAGGAGCCGGATTCAGTAGATATTGGTCAGACTCCACCCACAGTAATTTTGGGTATAAACGAGGACAACATGCAAAGTTTCTGTCGCTAGAATCTCTTTCAATCCACAACGACATACAAGGAACGATGTAGTAACAGCGGTGGGCGGTGTGGATTGGTGAATGGATTTGAATAGAGGGAATCCAAACAGACACACAGGCAGACAAACACACACAAACAACTCTTCATTCGAACTGCCATAGAGTCACAGAAAGACTGACACAGACAAGCAAGTGCTGAGAATCAGATATGCTGACAGAGTTACAAAAGAGACGGAGCTATTTTGTTACCCCGCCCCCCTTATCAACGGTATCAGTCTGGCGATCAAATAGTCCGACTGTTTGTCTGTTCTTTTGCGTGTTTGTGTGTGTGTGTATGTGTGTGTGTGTGTGTGTGTGTGTGTGTGTGTTTTAGTCCATTTTTGAGATTTTACAGCCATATAAACAACACCAATGATAATGTAACATAAAGCCACACACACGCTGAATATATCTAGGTGTCATATTATTTCACATCAGTCTCAACAATAATTTTTTTTGTCTCTCTCGTGACTGACATCTTGAGAGCAGGACTTCTTTCAATCGCTACACCATGAAACCGCGCTGCTCACTGCTCACCATTTCACATGTTTGCGCTACACGACTGTGGTCTTTGCAAGGCTCAAAGCTTTGCGCTCAGTGACTGTTGTCCAGCCACGATACCGGGACATCACCAAAGCCAAAAAGGGGATCTAATTACAATGGTCCTTGTATTGAGATGCCCACAGATGGACAGACAGATAGGGGAACAGACTGAGAAACAGACAGATAAACAGACTGATACATGGACAAAGGTGAAAGGGAAGGCTGGCAGAAAAAAAAGTTGCTCGGGAAACAAACAACGAGAGAGAAGAAGGTAAATTCAACAATCTCGGCCTCATAGGCCACTATGTCGAATGATGAATGCAAATTGAAAGTAAAAAAAATGAGTGAGAACTTAGAGAATTTAATGGGAAAAGGAAATGAGCCCGAACTTAAACGTTTGTTTAAAAACAGAAAGGAGTGACCTACTAACAAGTTTATGAACAAAGTAGACTATTCCAACTATATGAAGAGCAATAAATGTGTCTCCACTTACAATTTGACAGGGGAAAAGTGTCACTTCAACATTTTATGAAAAAAACAAAGAGTGGTTACTAAGGTATGTAGTTAAGAAAACGACCTCTGACAATTTTACAAAGAAAACATAAATGTGCTATCACAATTTAATAAGGAAAAAAATGTGACCAATTGTAATTTCGCGGAAAATTACATTTAAATGTGTGAACTTACAATGTCATTAAGAAATGACACTGTGGGCATTTGTAATTCAGCTGGAGAAAAATATGTAACAACTTACAATTTTATGGAAGTGGGAATATTCATATACAATGAAATCCCAGGCCGACTGGCTCAGGCCTTGACCGCGGTAATCCATCCTTTCTTCACATCCAATGCACAGTTCAATGCCCAACTCATGTAGCCAACTGACTCAGAATAACTGATGGTGGCTACTCAATGCTCAGCACTAGTGCTAACGGCAAAGATAACGGTGCTGGTTTGACCATCTGTCGCCGTCGCCACGATCCAGGATTGAGGCCCATTCGTGGTCTCCGTGACTTGGTTGATCCTTTTGAGCCCAAAAATGTCAGTAGAAAAATAGGATCTTAAACATCCAAGACTGAACCTTGTAACTGATCAGAAAAGACAATTTTCTGAGATTTTAAAATATTTTTTTGATAAAGAATTGTACAAGACTTATACCTTTCAACCTAGATCAGTATAACATATACTTTAAACGGGGCTGTACCAAATATGATAACCGGCTCCAGAGGATTCCACAGCAATGCACACTGTACCAATAGCTAGGCTTCACACAGTGCCAGCAAAGACTGGCGATTTTTATCATAGTAAAGAAAGCGTAAACACAGCAATCCACGAGGAATGTTGTCACTTAGTTACCAATGCAACAGTCACCTCCAGTAAAAATTCCACAGCACTGAACGATGTACATGTACAACATAATATAGCTAGGCTTCAGAAAGCAATGGTGCCACAGGAGAAGAGTGAACACTTTGCTCTAGTAAATGAGATGTCCATAATCTCGGTATTACATCTGGTGCCAATTAGAGGCAAAAAGAAGCTAAGTTGCTTATTCAAAAAGCTGGCAAATCTTGATCAAATTTCCAGTAAATGATAAATTTGCTTTATTTCAATAATATCTGTAAGCTGGGTATATATATAAGCGAAACAGAACAATAAGCACTGTAAATGTAAAGTGGCTTTCTTAAGCTGCATACAATAAAGGTTTCCGTGTTCACCATTATCTCCACGGATTCACTAAATGACACCATGTACCGAGATATTAAAGAGCAGACATTGATGAATATTGCGGCATTACAATGGCCTTTAAGAAATCCACAAGCTCTATTCGAAAAACTAAAAAATGAGCCTGGATAAATGCTGAAACAGCGCCAATTTGCCCGGAAAAAAAAAAAAAAAATTCGCGCCTGTGTTGCTGATAAGCACTCGCACTCCACGCATCATTCAAAAGTGATGTTCCAGAATGCCACGGCCATGCAATATTAATCTAGCAGAGCACAACAAAGAATGGGATCTGGCATGAAGTAGTGGCCGTATAATGTGCATGGCTCCCAGGCGCTTAGGCCTGTTCAGGATAGCGACTGTGAGCTGCTGATACTTATATTACTAACCTGATTCACGACCCATCTACATTTACAAATGTGTGGTTTTCACATTTCATTCCTACTAACTCTTTCAACTATTGGCTTTTCGAAGCTACCTCCAGCTATATGCTCTGACTGACTCTCCCTACTTCGATCCTTTCACAGACCAGTCTGTTATCATCTACTCTGCCACAAACACCACAGTTTTCCGAAGTTGTTCCTCTCATAGGTTCTTTTTTACCAACTCTTATTAAATCCAGGCTTTTCGAAAGTTTTATTCTCATATACATGTCCTTACTCTTTCTAATCCTGGCTTCTCTAAATTTTGTATCCTCACTATCTCCTACTAAGCCTGGTTTAAAGATTTTATTCTCACAATGACGCCGTTCCTAAATCTATGCACTGCCACACTTTTAAGATTCTTGGTCTCATATATGCCTATGGGGCGGTGTATTCCTGCCGTTTTATGGAAACCTATAACTGTCTGCCTACCCGCTGAAAACGAGGATGTCCTGAAAAGCTAGACGCCAATGAATATAAGACATGACTTACTCATCTCGCCGATCTCCGCTCGGCGGCCCCAGTCCGTTCATGATACTCATACATACTAAGTAAATGGGCTGGTGAGGACAAAGGCTTGTGAATGGGGTGGGAAGGGGCGGCTGAGGGCTGAGAGCTATGCTAATACGCCCCATGCATGGCAAAGGCAGTGTCCTCCTGTTAAGCTATGGTATTTAGCTGTGATATTCCTACGTATCTGTGCGCTTTATATCGGAATGCACAACAAATAAATCTGAAAGCCAACGGAAATAACACGCTGCAATCATAGGGATCTGTCCCATTGATATGTATGACAGGCTTAAATCCAGAACTCTACTGCATCATGTGCGTGGACACAAATGCCAAGAAAGGGCAAGGAAACAGCGAAAGCTAATTCTTAAGCCATTTGGCTCTTGTGCCTGACTTTAATACATGCATTATGATGCTGATCTTTCTGTCCAGACAAAAGTGCACATTATATATACAGCTGGACGGCAGCGTCTTCTCCTTTTTTGGCAAGTGTTTCCCATTCTCATACATACGGGATGGAATTTGCTGACGTTGAGGCAAGGGATGAACTATCCATCCGTCTTCGCGCTACAGCAGCCTGACACTTATATAATAATTCTCTTTACTGGTCTCGCTCTGAATCTCTACATGATCTGAGACTTGGCCAAATACCGGTAGAAGTTGAAAGCGGACTGTCAACATTGGGCACAAGATTTTGGGTCTCAAGTTAGACATCGAAGTGTAAGACAATTTTCTCCATCTTTCTTCTTGCCCATGGTCATATTGCAAATGTACTGTAGTGACCAGCAATGTATTAATGATTGACAAGAGGACGTGTTCCATGATGTGACCAAAGACGCCATATGCTTCCCATCATCTGACAACTCACAAGATGAAATTAACGGTGTGTGCACCAGCATCATGTGATCAATGCGAGACTGAGAACTTTTATTTGCTCAGTTTGCTACATTACAACAAGTGTTAAACAGCACGAACTTCTCTCTTTCAGTGGATCAAAGAGATCTCAAGACGATATTAATGCAACGCATAAGATGTTCGAACTTCCCTCTTTCAGAGGAACTAAAACCTTCCAAGACGATAAATGCAATGCATTAAATGCCACAGTGTTAAGTAAAAAAGGCACGTATACAACACAAAACACCAATAGCAAGGACAACTAGAACCAGACCATAAAACACGGTGACATGGATGCTAAGGTGTCCGCCCGCTACCCAAGCCTGCGGCAAGTAATTCTCTATCTTACTCACGCACTAGTCGGCTTTCCAGGAGTTCACTGGACTGGTAAGCCAACAGTCCCCCTTTTCCCTTGTCCCCCTCCATAATTACTACTTTCAGGCTTACAGTTTCCCTCCGCTGAGAGTTACAGCTTTCGAAGGGAGTGGAATAGGAAACAGTTAATAAGGACCTATACTAATACGTGAAAGTAACACCTTGGATATTCCGGGAATACGAGGAGATTAACAACTTCGCAAATGTGGGAGTATGATGTGTTAGGTTAACAATGAAAAACATCAATAGCTAACACAGATTATGTGAGATATCTACATCTTCGCCTTCGGTCCAAAGGGCAACATGAACTTAAGCCATCCGAAGCTCACGCACATCAGGAGTGTCTATTTCCTGTAAATATTTGTCTACGTCTGTGTATGTGTCTGCACAACTGAATAAATACGAACTCGTGAGCTACAACTGTCACAAAGTCGCAATAACAAATATTCCTTCCCGATGATCTAGGTGTCCACATGAGATGCAAATCCATCGCACTTCATCATTAAGTTGTCCACCGTGGCTGCAAACTCTCACAAAGGCACGTGAATACACCCACGCCGTTATCTGTCATCTCAATAACATCTCTAACTGCCACCGCACGGGGCCTTCATTATACTGAATCTATCACATTAACACAGCCCGTTTCATTTGGCAGTAGGATGTTGGGAGGATATCTCTCATTCATTTTGGCACCGTCGCATGGTGCCCTACTGGACAAGGTTGAGAATTCTAATCCCCCATAGCTCCCAATCTCCCACCGATCGTTGTGTTATACCGCCACTTGCATTCTCTTGTTGACTGTCATATTTTACCGCTTAGTTTGTGTTCCTCTTAAGCGAGCAGTAAATCCACTGTGTTTTATTTTCACTTCGCTTTTCCCATCGGACCCTCACAGAATAGGCTATAGGCATTTGAGGTGAGAAACTACGGTAAAAATGCTCGGGCTCCGATGAAGACCGATTTACTAAGGAAGAAGTCAGAGACAGATCATGGCGATCTCCTGTGTAGAGTTAAACAGCCGAAAGACAGATGGTATCGCCAGTTCACAATATTGAAGAGCCTTGCAAAGTCTATCATGCAGGGCACTGTGCCTGGAGGAGGAAGATGAGGAAGACAGAAAGAACGATGGGAATACAATATTAAAGACTGAACCAATCTCCCTCTCGTCAACATGGGTTGGCAGGGTGTCTTTAATGGTTCCTGAACTAGCCCCCTCCCCCCAACACACACACACTCGCCTTCAGCAACACCGGGCTCATCAACATACGATACATGCTCTGAACGCTTAACAATTCAGCTTCACTACTGGCTTTGTCAAGGAACGTTATTCATTGTTCTTAGTTTAGTTCGTTATTGATTCATGTCCCTGCACTTTGCTATTTCACAGTGGTATTGATCAATCAAATCCTCAGTGTATAACAACATGTTGATTCACTATTATTTTTGTGTGCCCTGTCCTATAAAAGCGTCCAGGCATAGCAATGTGTAAAAACGACAAGCCATCCGTAGCAAACACACTTTGATCTCTCAATGGAAACGTTGAGGGGATATCGTATAACATTAAATGTACTGTTCCAAGGAAACACATCAAAACGATAGCTTATTAAGATTTTAAAGTTCATCACTGGTTGTTTGGCTGGTAGGTTATTAATTGGCTGATCGACTGCTTGCTTGTACGGTAGCTGTCAGGTTGACTGCTATGCAGATAGGTAGATTGGTTGATTGGTTGGTTGGTTGGTTGGTTGGTTGGTTGGTTGGTTGGTTGGTTGGTTGGTTGGTTGGTTGGTTG
>JBCAUA010752355.1:0-15008 GCA_038406235.1 Peronia verruculata | reverse complement strand
CTACCTACCTACCTACCTACCTACCTACCTACCTACCTACCTACCTACCTACCTACCTACCTACCTACCTACCCATCCATCCATCTATATATCCATCCATCCATCCATCCAGCCAGCCAGCTAGCCAGCCATCCAGACAGACAGATAGACAGACAAACAAAACAAACAAACAAACAAACAGATAGGCACACAACCAAGACTGAGCCTTTTGGTCACTACCCCAGAACATTCCAGCTCACGGGAGAGAGAGCGGGAATAGGGAAGGGAGGAAAGGGTGCGAGGAGAAAGGCTTTTTCCCTTCAGTGTTCCCATCTTTCTTCCGCTTGATCAGAGCACAGAGACCCACTTCCATTAGACCCAAAGATTCTCAATGTAGTATGAAAGTTACCCTGGGGGAGTACGTGTCTCCAGCGTAATGAATTTATTGGTCCTTCGTTTTACCATGCAGCATTTGCTCATCACCACCTGTTTAAATCAGTGCAACACGAAACAGTCCTTGATCTGTCCAATTTGAAGAAAGAGCACCGTTCATTTCGAAATTCCATGGGTATACGTGGTGGAAAAATAAGGGGTGGGAATCCTTGTATGAGTTGCAGGAAGTGTTCTCTCCCCTTAGATAACCAACTTTGCCTTTTCATGCTCGTTTGCTCCCCCCCCCCTTTCCCCCTTAATCCATTCTAGAACTGCTCATCTACATATCAGACAGCCTGAGTGGAAAGTTTCGAATTGTTCGTGGAATGTTTGTCAGGCTGGCGACCGAGAACACGAACAAAAGGACTTCAACATTTTTCGGACAAAACCTTTTTTCCCGCGACAGTTTATATTATTTCCCCAAATATAACATTTCACAAAAATGACAACTATACAACATACCTCATTCATTCATTTTTCACGAAAACTACCTTTTATTTACCGTGTGTTCAAAGAAAGAGCGAAAAAGTGCGTCAAAAGTTTCTGGAAACATCGCTTTGAGAGACAAGTTTTGTCAAATTTCGTGCGCCGACCCAGTTCATTCACCCGGTCTACCGGCTCAGCCTCGGCTCTGTCAAATTATCCGGTGACGTCATGTGCAGCTCAAAAACATACTTCATCCTTTTCTAGTCCGCTTCAGTTCTGCTCTTTTATATATTAAAGTTATTTTCTTTCAAACGGGAATGACACCACCAGATAGTTCATGCGGCTCGTGACTGAAGCAGAGAGTGCACATTCCATTTGTCTAGCTCTGTAACAGCCGGGTGTAAAAGTTCTGAGATGTCTAGAATATTTGTCATTATTCTGTCGAGTTCAAGATGAACTGAGGAATTTCTAGGTGTAAAAGATGAAACAACGTGTCTGATAACACGAAAGAGCTGTATTTTAGTCGTCTTTAGTCGCTGTTATTGCTTGACTTTTCTTTTCTTCTAGTTTTGCTGTCCTAAAGTTAATATTGTCGCTGTAGATAGTTTGACTTTTGTTTTTTTAAGTTATCTTTCATGGCTGATTTTCGGCCAAAAGGGGAGGAAACATGATTTGTTTTTCTTTTCAGACAACGATCTCGTCGTGTAAGTCTCCTGCTAGAAGTACCCGGCTCCTTGATAAGCATGCACAGTGTGCAGTATGTGTACAAAATACATAGCTGTCATGTTGCATTTTACTATTTCAGCCACGTAGCAATCACAATAGTTTTACAACGAATCCAGTGGACTTTTTTTTTTTTTTTCAATTATTTGTAGCTCTCCAAAGCCATGAGAACATTAAGATTAACTTATCATACATTACTTCATGTTTCTTGGATTGGTTCAATCTACCTTGAAGTCTGGACTATCACACGCTTTATTGTTACCAGCAGCGCTGCGGTATCGTGACTTCTTTGAAGCTTCGAAATCAATTGTTAGGCAAGCCACAGCTTCCGCGTAGATGGAACATACAGAGATGCATCGGTTAATCACGTTTTCGCAACGAGGAAGTGTTTCATAAAATAATCCAATAACCTGGGCTCTTGGATCATGTGCGTGCAGAACAGAATATCTAAGAGTGTTGAACTGTCCCAAATTTCCACCCGGTCGAAGTGGCTGGGTCATGGCCGAAGCGCTGTAGAACCGAACCCCAAAATAAAAGCACAACTGTGGCTTGTAGAGAATTGTCGGGTTGTGTTACGTGAGCATTACGCCATGTCACGCGGAACTCACAGTCAGCCCTGACACCAATGTTATCGATTGCGCTTCTTTTTTTTTCTTTTCCGTGGGTTCAGTTTGTGCGTGACAAATTTTCTGCACTTTCTTTTATCTGAGTGAGCAATGGTAAAAAAAAAAAAAAACTCAAGCAATGAGATTTTTTTCTTTTAAAGGGTTTAGTCAGGAAATTTTGTTGAGTCAGGAAATTAGTGAAAGTTATGAGAAATGTTACCTGTGTTAGAACATTAGATGTTACTTGTAACAGTTACTGCTGTGCTTTCAATGCCTAGAAAAAAAAAAAAAAGGTAGTGAATTTAAGAAATACTCGTTCTATCACCGTGAAACAGAAACATACTGGTAAAAAATTCTGTCATAGATAGGTCTGTCTGTTCGTCCCTCAATCCGTCTATCCGTCAATCTGTTCGTCCACCTGTTCGTCTGGCTGTCCGTGCTTCTGTCTATCTGTCAATCTGTACGTTTTGTGCAGCTCTCCGTCATAGTGATTTTAGTATCACGGGATGTCTGTTTTCAGGATACCCCCCCCCCCAAAAAAAAAAAATCCGTTACTGCAAAGTGATTCCATTCCTACCCGATGCTGCGATCGATCTGCAGGTTAGGAAAACAAGTTATTTCAGCGGACTTTTGACTGGTAACGCTGACTTGGGTTTCAAGCTCCGAGCAAGAGAAATATTTATGTAGCGCTCGTAAAAAAGATTGGCTCTGAGTAGTTAGGATACCCATAACATAATGTCCACTATTTCTATGGATATTTTTAGGGTACGTTTTTATAGGGATGGAGATGTAGAAGGGCAAAGATTGGACTTGGCTGACCGATAGAAAGAGGGACTACGAGCTAAGGGAATAGAGAGACATAGAGATAGACAGCGAACAGACAAACAGATAGGTAGACAGACGTAAGACCGACAGACAGCAGATAGACAGACAGGTAGATAGGTAGGTAGCAAACGCATAAATAGGTAGGCAGGTAGGTAGGTGGGTATAGAGGAAAGAAGATAGATAAATATCTGGATAGGTAGACACATAGATAGAGAAGTAGCTCCGTAGGTTAACAGGTTGGTAGGTAGATAGATAGGTAGGTAAGAAGGTAGGTAATTTAAATCAGTCATTTTCCTATACTTTGTCTTCTGTGTTACCGGTATCTTCTTTTCTCAGCTTCGGTCTCTGTCCTTTTTTTTTTAATCCCTTCTGTACGAAACACAAAAAAATAGCCTATTTAATAACCGTCGATGCCACATTTCGTATCAGATACAGGACAATATAAAGTTCTACATTTAAAATTAACTCTTGATGTCGAAGGTTTACAAGAGAGTATTTATGTTAACTTCGTGATAACCCGAGGAAAGAACATAAATCCTAGCTCTGACGAGCTTTGACACGTGAAGGATTTATCTCTTTACCCTTTAACCAACATCGATCTCCCAAGCTGGAGTTTTGTATTTAAAAAAAATATAACTGTTTGAATGACGAATCAAACTTGATTTTCGATTGATGATGAACGCATCTGAGAATCTGACTCTTTTCTTAAAACAAAATGAAATGAAACAACAGCAACAACAACAACACCACGAATAACGACATCAGCACAAACACGATTACGGTATGCTTAGAACGGAAGCAAAATGTCACAATTCTTATAGAAAAGAAAGGTAGGAAACACTTTAATGACGCCAGTATCATTCGCTCACGGTTAAAATGGCATTTGTAAACTGTTGTGCTGTTGTTTTCTTTCTAAATAAATCTCCGACATGGAAAGCTAGATCTACCATGACATAAAACACACAGAGTACTGAGTGCGCCTTGCCTATTTTCCAGTGCTTGAGAGAAGAAACAATTGGAAAGGTCAAACAAAAAGAGAAACAGCCCACGAGAAAAGACGCCCGGAAAGTGCAGCAATGCAGCAAACGTGTTTTGAATGATTTTCCGGCATCAAGGCTGTGACAAAACACTCGAGGAAAATGAAACAAACACCACAAATTCTTTGTAAAAACTACCCATTTTTCTGACAGTAAATTATCGTATATATGGCAATGTGGAACTGATCCATTCAACCTACTATTTCTTGATAGTGACAAACTAAGAATGATACTCGAATTGGACACACGTTTTGTAAGTTTTTCTTTTAAATGAAATAACATACAGTTATGGGTGTCAAATTGCGTCAAGTCTCCAGGATTATCCGTCAACTGAAATTGAGATAACACGGCCATGTAACAAGATCTAGTGGCCTTGCTAAAACTCTGCTACAAGGAACAGTGGATGGGAAACAAGACAGAGGTGAGCAGAAGAAAAGATGGACCAACAGCATTCAGGAATGGACAAAAAAATCTTTCCGAGACCCAGACCTTGCTGACCCACAACCGAGACGGATGAAGCAAATTAATGCAGCGTCCCGATGTTAAGGCTTAAGAAGAAATGAGTGACGGTGTTAAGGGTTAAGGAGAAAAGTCTTATTGGCAATCTTCATTTTAACTCTTTTGTGCGCGAAAGGCATGAATCAATTCACTGATATCAAAGAAGCGCCTATGAAAGACTTCACTAATATCCCGGAAAATCCCGTCGACCCAAGACCATGGCCTTGCCTCGGCCGTAAATTTGCCTCACTTCTTGACCTGACCCAGTTACAGTGGATAGGGAATCTATGACTACGACACTCTTCCCTACGAGTGACAAACTCGCAGCCTATAGAATCTAGATACCTTCCAATAATAATAAGAGTGAGTAGTGTTAATGATGCTATGACGTAAGAAAACTCTGACGTACTTCCGGTGCCGGGTTTTCCTGAAATCTTGTGTTCTATTCTTTGATCTGTTCGAACTCCTCAACATTCTATTTCCTTTGTCTCTCCTCTCCGCTTGTTGACTTACAAACCTCATTGTGCGATTCAATTTTGCTGACATTTCCTTTCATTAACTTCCTCTCGTTGTCACTTTCCCTCGTATTTGAGCTTAATAGTAGTATAATTCGGAATGACTCGGTGTACCGCTTCGTTACCATGTCGAAAAATTCCGAAAGATGTGCGCGTTTGTTGCATATAAGAACTAATCATTAGTAATAGATAAATTCCTTTCTGCAATCAGAAACAGCTTCTCAAGCTGGGGCAGTTTTTTTTTTTTTTTTGGTTTGTCTTGTCTGAAGCTGTCCGTGATACGTGTATTTTTATTGGCAGCTGGAAGAGAACCCACCGTCTCTGTGGCCTTTAGACTTAAAGTGTATGGCAAGCATCCGCACCTCGATGATAATATTTTGGTTGATTAAACTGGATATTACTCACAGAAAACCTCTTTTGAACGCTTCACACTATCAAACGTACAACTCGGATCAAGCACCTACGTGAGTTTATTATTCAGTTATTACCGCATTTGTAGAAAAACGTCAAAGATAATAAGCTTTTTTTTTTTCTTTTTTCTCAGATTTATGTACATTGAAACACAGATCCCTGTGCAGCAATGTTGTGCGCCAAATCTCCGATGGATCCATTAGGCAGTCTTCGAGTTCACAAACCTGTTGTGGGTTTTCTTGCAATTTTTATAATACAGATTACGCGTGAACACATCTTGAATGATATATCGTGTCTCATCAACTATGAATGGAATTTCCTATTTGAAGACAAGTAGAGCTTTTCTTGTCTACATTATCTTATCCTACTCACCTGAGATTTCTATCCCTGTATATATTTTTACCCCCCCCCCCCTTTCCCCCATGTCTTTCTTTATTTTCTCACCCGTTATCTGTCTCTCTTCTCCGCACCCTCTCCACCTCTCTCTATAATTTTATTTTCTCTCTCTTTCTTCCCTGTCTACCTCTCTCTACGTCCCCTTGCCTGCTTTTTTCTTTCTTTCTTACTTTCTCACTCTCTGTCTAACATTACACCCCACCTCCATCTTTCTACGCTTTCTCTCTCTCATCTTTCTCTCCCTCTTTTACTCTTAGCCTCTGGCTGTCTCACTGATTTGCCCACTTACTTTCTCTCACTCCTCTCGCACTCTCCTCGTGTCTTTAATCATGGATTCTCACACCTCGTTTGCCCCTATGGCCCGCCATGTTTACATCTAACCAGCCTGGAGCTCAATATCACAGAGAAACAGACAGAGTTCAGCGACCAATGAGGGAAGGAGATCAACATTAGAGAGGATGAAATTGCTACCTTTTTTTTCTCTGCTCTTCCTTCTTTCTCTCACATCTTACAAATGTCGTCATCAGGAAGATTAAAACGCTCTTCCACCTGAGAATTTCGTCCCAGACAGTTTAGATTAGGATTGGTTGGGGAGAAAATTTTTTATCTATCTATCTATCTATCTATCTGTCTATCTGTCTGTCTGTCTGTCTGTCTGTCTGTCTGTCTGTCTGTCTGTCTATCTATCTATCTATCTGTCTTTCTGTCTGTCTGTCTGTCTGTCTGTCTGTTTATCTGACTGCCTGTATGCCTGTTGCCTGCTTGCCTATCTGCCTCTCTGCCTCTCTGCCTGCCCCCCTGCTTACCCAAATATCGATCCATCTGTCACTCTACCTGCTGTCTGTCTGACTGCCTGCCTGTCTATCTCCCTATCTGCCTGCTATCTGTCTATTGTTGTGTTTCTCTAGGTGTGTGCCCGCCTGCTTGACTGTCTGTCTGTCCATCAGTCTATTAAGATATCTTTCTATGTCTCTGATTGTGACTCTTTATCTCTGCCTTTTATCCTCTACGAGAACAGAACACACATACCTCATCATATTCGTACCAAAGTTCTGATTATCACTGTCGACCTCCAAGGACAAGGCATAGAGAAAGCAGGAAAGAAGGCCGAGGGAGGGTTGTGTAAACACTGAACCTGACAGAATAGGCAAAAACTAAAACATGTCGGATTTCTTTTTCTGTTTTTGTCTGGTTTTCTTCATGTGGAAGAGATTTAAGTACGCATGAGAAAAGGTACAATATGGATGAGAGAGAGAGAGAGAGAGAGAGAGAGAGAGTGAGAGGAGAGAGAGAGAGGAGAGAGAGAGAGGGGAGAGAGAGAGATGGGTGGAAGAAGAGCGGGGATTGAGAGAGAGATGGAGGGAGTTGAGAATAAAAGAGGATGGGTGCACAGGACAGGAGAGAGTCGACATAAGACAGAGGAAAAGAGGAGAGATGACTAAAAGAGAGAGTGATAAAAATGTGAAGAGAGAGATGATTAAGAGAGAGCGAGAGAGACAGAGAGGGAGAAAAAGATATAATTAATATTGAGAGTACAAGAAAGAGAGAGAGAGAGAGAGAGAAAGAGATGAACGAGAAAGAGAGAAAAGAAAAAGAGGTGAAGAGGAAAAAAACATTAGAAAACAAAAAGATGGAGAGAATGAAGGAAATGGGAGCAGAGGAAAGAAATTGAATTAGTGAAACGACTAAAAAGCTCAAATGAAAAGGAAGAGGGAGGGGGAAGGGAAATATGTAATAGCATAAAAGAGAGAGATAGAGAGAAAATAAGAGAGAGAGAGAGAGAGAGAGAGAGAGAGAGAGAGAGAGCAGGACTCAGAGGTAGGAATGTCAGAACACCTATAAATGAAATAAATGGAAGAAAAACAAGAAGAAAAAAAATAGGCCTAAAACATATAAAATAAAAACCCTAAGCTTAACTTCTTAATATTAATTAGAGGAGTTGGAGACAATAGCATTTATTAGTCGTGAGGATCTTAAAACAATCAGTCATCTAGAATGCTAGTAGAGCCTACGGCCTTTTGGAAGATTCTTTAAATATGACCCATATTACAGGTCAAGCCGATACTCCTCTGCTACTCAAACTGTACGGCAAGTGTGCGCACCTCGACCTTGGTATTTTCGATAATTAAACTGCACGTTACTCAAAGAAAACGTCTTTTATCGTATAGGTTGTTTCTGCGAGCGAAAAGGGTAGACCAGTAACATGATGCGTCTTTCTGTCGAACGTACAGTTCTGATCAAAATGGCCTCCAGATTTTGCTATTCAATTATTATCGTCTTTTTTTTCTTTAAAGAATAACGTTAAACATAATAATCTTTTTTTTTTCGGGTTTATATAGGAACGCAGATCTTTATGCAACAATTTTGCATGCCAAATTTTAGCTGAATACATTCAGGAGTTTTCGAGTCCATAAGTCTTTTAAAGGGTTTAGTTGTGGATTTACAATGTAGAAAAGAACTTACGGCCTTCGTGAATGACAGATTATTTAAATACTGGTCAAACTGGTACAGCCCTGTCCCTCAAAGTGTATGGCAATGGCAAGCGTGCGCATCTCGATGCTGGTACAAATTTTGGATGATACACTGAATGTGACTGAGAGAAAACGTGTTTGGTATTTTGAACGCGTCATCCTGTCTAGCGCACAATTCGGATTAAACACTCTTGCGAGTTTATAATTTAATTGTTATCGAATTTTTGGAATAACCTCCACATAATAAACCTTTTTTCGGCTTCATGTAAAGAGAAACACAGATCTTTATGCAACAATGGTGTGGGTGCCAAATTTGACATTGATATATTCAGTAGTTTTCGAATCCATGAGACCTTTATAGCTTTTGTTGCAGATTTAAAGTATAGATAGAGCGGTCCTTTCCTCAGATTGTATTGCTTTTGGTCGTTAGAAATGACTGTCTTCTAGTTTGAAGACTGTCGGTCGTGATAACTGACCATCCACGAGATTTTAAGACTATCAGACCTACATATTATCTGTCTGTCTTCCATAAAAATGCATATTATATTATTGTATGGATATATTTAATATTATCTGCAAATCAACTTTTCTTACAACTATGGCCAGTTTTGGCAGTTATAATATTCATAATATAAAATCATTAAGCCTTCTAATATGGGACAACCACTCCAAAGATGTGCACATCTTATTTAAACAAAGGGTTATGTTGTGATATAGTTAGGTGCGATGTCGGTTTGGGGAGGGGTGGGAGGGGAGGGGGAAAGGAATAAGGTTTGACTAAACAACAGATGTGGAAAAGTGGGAAAAACGACCCGAACAGACATGTGGCTGATAAACACTAGCGATAGAGGTGGGAATGGAGAGAGGGAGAGGAGCAGTCTGTGCTGTTGTAGGTAGGATAAACTAACTACATTGTTACATAAGTTTGAGATAGACAGAGCGGTAGGTAGGTAGGTAGGTAAGGTAGCTAAGAGGGTAGTCATGTGGGGTTAGTCGATGTGCGGGGGTGGGTAGATGGTCGGTGAGTAGTTGATTAGTACTAATGAGTAGGTGTTTAGATCAGTCATTTAATAGGTAGTGGGGTAGGCAGGTAGGTAGATGGGTGAGGGTAGATACGTGGGTAAGCACTAAATAGATAGATGAATATGTAGAAAAGTAGGCAGGTGGCTGAATAGGTAGACAGGTGGGTAAATAGGTAGGTAGGTAGGAACGTAAAAATATAGGTAGATTGTAGGTAGTTAGGTATGAAAACAAGTAGGAAGATAGATAGATAAATTGGAATAGAGAGATGAACTGATAGATGAAACGATGTTGGATGAACAGATTTCGCAGATTTTCTTTCAGTCTGTACATTTTTCTGTTTCTGTTGTACACTTTTCTTTCTCTACTTGTTTTATCATTTCCAGATATCATTTGTTCTTTTCCCAGGTCATTTATGCTTTTCGTTTTCTCTTCCTCTTTTTTTTTTTCTCTCTCTCCTTTGTTCTTTTTGCCATCTCTCTCTGTCTCTTATCATTTTCTCCCTCCCCCCCCCCCCCGTGTCTGTCTGTCTCTCCCCTTCACTTGCACATGTTGAGAAACGCCCTTCTATTCCCTTTGTAATTTATCTCCATCCTCAGGCTTTGCGATTGACCTTTGCAGAAACTGCAGACTGATAAAAAGGAGGGATGAGCTTGCGGATGAGGGGGTCGGGGGGGGGGGGAGGCGGGGAGAGGATTAGACCTGTCTGATATCTCTTAAGAAGATTATTATCCCCACCAGCCAGTTGTGTTTCACTTTGTCATTGTTTCTGTTTATACCACAGCCTCGTGAACTCGTGCCGGAACAAAATACTGCATTTGGAGACAGCCATTTTTTTTTCCATGGTGATAATTTCAAGGTGATGGCAGAAAATAAAATTATCGGTGATATTCTCTTTGTTTGATTTTTTTTTTTTTTTTTGCTTTTTGTTTTTGTTTGTTTGTTTGTTTGTTTCTTTCTTTTTTCATAAGTGGGGCTTGAAAATTTCCTGATTTCAGAGAATAAATGCAGAAACTATTGTTAAAAAAGTTAAGTTTGATTAATAAGTAAAGACTCGCACCACAGGGATTGCACACTGGACATGGATTATAAAATGTTTTTAAAGATGAGCATGCTTACTGTCAGTTAGGTAAAGCTTTGTCCTGGCTTTGCTATCGATGTTCCCAGCTCTCCTTTCCACAACCTGGTCACTTTTTCTAGTTTTCAATGTGTGATGAAGGGAAATCTCTTCTTTGGTTTTCTTTTCTCCTTAGTCAGAACGTAGTGGTTATCTAAGATGTCGGTGGTCTAGTGGTTGACTCTGGGTAAAAAGTTCTGGCTTCGACCTCCTGATTGATCCCGATATTTTGCCCTTAGGAAAGATAATTTATATAAATTCTTGATTCGACCCAGGTCGAAATAGACATCTGCCTATCGACAATGAATGCTAGTTAGATTGATCCGGTTTTGAGCGTTTAACAAGCGGCCGCCTTGTCTGCTTCCCAAGATGCTGAGAATGTATATGTAAGTATCTCTAACAGGTCTGTCAAGGGGCAACAGTGGCTTGTAAAAGCCTTAAAACCCGTCCTGCACGGGTATAATCGCTATATAAATGCTGTCTGTTACTATTATTTACAGGTGATGGGGTCTCATAATTATGTCATCTCTGACGATTCACAAATCATCCACAATTTCCTTTGTCAAATTTACGTCAATAACGCATTCGTCACTCTTCAAGTCGGGAATCATTTAGACGTCAACGAAGAGCATAGATCTATTTTCTCCACAAACACCTGTCTGAATGACAATTCCAGCTATCCCATCACAATGATTATCACTCTTGTGTTATTTTGTTTTTCTTTAGTATTTGTTTTTCTTGAATGTTTTATTAGTTACCGGTCTGACAGTTATATTGTGTTTTTATAAAAAATAATGTATGTCTTGTCAAGACGTTAATTTCCTCTTGCTGGATTACATCATAACAGATACATAGCAATAAGAAAGTTATTGGAGCATGTCTCCAATCAGGTTTGTAGGTCGGTCATCTCATGAGTATAAATTTAGGCTATGTTTTTGCACCTCTTTGTATTGACCCATATTTTAATATACTACGCATATGGCTGTAAAACACTTCGGTTTTATAAAGCACATCTGACTCTTAGGGAGTGACGATCTGTGTAAGTGCCGTTCATTATTATTGTTATTACAATTGGCGTTTGTGCCAATAGAAGAGGCAAAAGTGAAGGCCGATTTTTTTTTAAGGAACAGAAATAATTGTGATCGCTGAAGGGGGAGGGGGACCCTCAGTGCAGAGCAGTGAAACTTAAGTGTGAGGCTTCCTTTGTTTATTACATCTCAACACGAGGTTATGGAACCGTCTACAGTTTCTGGATGTGTTTGATTACCTGAACAACGAATTCGTGAAGGGCATATCTTGCAAGTGAACAATAACATCTGTATATTTATGCATGTCGAACAAGTATTTCGTCATATTTCCTACACAGGCAAAACGTTCAGGAAAGAATTTATTTCTAAAGTAAGACAACAAGTCAAGCTTTATGACAAGTCTATGGTGTGTACGTTTATCAACACCATTCACCAGGGACTGCCCAGAACCTTATATTTTCTGCCCTGTTCTAATATAGATTAAAAGTGCGGGTCAAAAGCAGGCATGCACAGCAAAACAAGCATGCGGACATTAGGAAAAACTGTATTAAAGGAATTTAAATATTCATAGACTTGTTGTCGAGCATACAAATTTTAACTATTTCTAAACATTAAATGAAAAGATATAATAGGAGACACACTGACGCTGAATTCAGATAAAAATAAACAGAACTGGAGGTTACATCACCTGAGTACCTGAAAATGTAGATGCCATAGTATCTTCTCCTTCGGAGGCTGAAAGACATCAAAATTTAATAATGTTACGAAACACCTGGTGCAGGAGTATCGACGCTGAAATGAAGGCCGCCGGAATGACGTGGACCGAGGTGGAGAGGACCTGCTAGAATGGCGTGCACTGGAGGAGTGTTGTGGCGACCCTATGTTCCTCAAGGAATCATCAGGCATGAAATGAAAAAAGATGCCATGACATTCATAAATGAAAACCCGGAGTTGAGCTTTCTGACAGTCTATGACGGATCCAGGAACATTTAGTTTATACGATTATAATAATTCGAAACGGCACTGTTTTCCCATACACTACACAGGTAAATGCTACCGTTTAGGACATATTTTTATGAGAGAGTGTCACGTTAGTTTGACACAATCGGTGGCAGATCCAGTAAGTTTACAAATTACATTTGCACTGTTAGAAGTGCGGAACTCATATCTTCCTCAAAATGTCTTATGCAGATAAAAAGGTGCATTGCAGGAAGAAATTTTGAAGTCTCAGTAAGAATCAAATCAGCTTTGGCACAATCGATGACAGATCTGCAATGTTTACCAATAACATTTGCTGCGTATGACGGTGTTCAGAACCGACCTTTCCTCATGATATGTCCCACACCGGTAAAACCTGCCATTCATTAATCAAGCTTCAGGTCTAGGGTGCATTTCTCTGTGACTTACGAATGTTCAGTTTGTCGTATTTTCCTCCAATTTGTCTGTTATTACGGCTGTCTATCCATCTACCTGTTTTTTCCCCCTTTCTTCTTGTTTGATGTTTGTCTGCCTGCCTGTTTGTTTTCTGTCCCCCTACGCCCTGCTTGCTTCTTTGCCTGCCAGTCTTTCTGTTGTCTGTCTGCCGGTCTGTCTATCATCCTGTTTCTCTGCCTATATGTCTAGCTATCTGGCGGTCTGTTCGCTCATTGATCTGTCTGTCTGTGTGTATGCGCATGTCTTTGTCTTTTACTTACCAATGGCGTTTTTAAAGTAGTAGAGACAGAGTTGGAAGTAATACAATACTACTGTCGTTCTCTCCCGTCCTCTCTCCTTGTTTGCTTGCCCTCTTCCAGTTCAGTTCTTGACGTCGATACTCACCTCAGATGTCCCTCATACCGGTAGGTAGGAGAGCCTTTCACAACAGAACTTTCCAGGTGTGAGGTGTTTATCGATGTGACTTCCCGGTATCGGGTCTGTTTTCTCTCACCATTGCCAGATTTCAGCGGCACAGGGTAAAATCACAAGGCAATCCTCTGAGATGTTCGAGAATTTAGAAAAGTAGAGGAGAATTCGAGATCGCTCAAACCGTATTTGCATGTTCTGCTGATTGGTTGTTGTTGTTGGACTGTACTGTCATTACTATTGTCATTATTGTTGTTACTAGTATTTTTCTTGTTATTCATATTGGTTTTATTGTTGTTTTGCTTATCATTATTATCGCTGTCTTTATTAATTTGTTTATTTTGCCATCCCAGATCAGTTTTATGCGGCCCCTCACCTCTGATTTGAAAGTTCACTCTGGTGAATCGAAACATGCATTTGGATATTAATTTTATCACTCAAAGATCTTATGGTTTAACTACCCAGAAAATACGTTTTTAAATGCATTGGTAGATCCACATACCTTATTACGTGATGAAAAATGTGCAACAGACAAATCATAAAGACAGAAAAACAGTCAAAACAAAACAAACAAAAATCAGGTCGAATCTCAACAGAGAAACAGAACGACATGCTATGTATAAATCTAGACGCTGGGATGTAGTATAGAATTAGAACCAGTACTCTAAACGATTTCTTTAGTTGGCACTGCTGTGTCTTGTTTCAGCAAAGTAGTTAGACAGTGATAGTGCGGGAGTGTTTATTGACGACCTTTGACAGGGGATCTGGCACATGGTATTTATTATACTGAGTGAATATTCACATCGGATTTTAAGTGTAGTACAGCCCGTTCATTGTCTGAGGTGGAGTTTTGTCCTTCTGATTGTAATATTTTGCTCAACGTCTGAATTCACCTGAAATCATTATCTTATCCTTCTTGTGCAATACGTTCTTGTTCATTATCTGAAATCAAATGTTATTTGAAAGCACAATTTAGTGTTATGTTATTTTTTTTTACCACGGTTGTGGACAGCTGAAATAACCACCAGGACTGAAATTAATTCTTATACATCTTCTGAAATCAAAATTTGTCCATCTTAAATCAGACCTTGGGAGATCGTTTTGCAAATTATCTGCCCTTTCCAAAAGAGGGATTTGTGTAAGGGGAGATCATTTTGACTCAACATTTACTTCCCTTTGCCAGACAGAAGAGGTGTTGAGCAAGCAGTGTAAAGAGGAAATAATTCGAAAAACTGATCGCCAGAAAAAAAAAAAATAATAATAATTGATAAAAACATAACAAGAAGAATAAAACATTCACTTTACATCATAATGTTTTGGGAACTTTTCATCGCGTATGTTTCAAACAAAGGGCGCAGAAATGTTTTTTTTTTTCCCTCTTTACACTACTTGTTTACTTCCTCTTTTGTCTGGTAAAGGGAAGTAATAGGATTGAGCACAACGATCTCCCATTGTTTTTCACTTTCTGAGACAGAACAAAAAATTTTCATCGAAATCAAATCTTTTATCTTCTTTGTCTTTTGGAATCAAAGCTCGTTCATTTCCACAGAAAAAAAAAACAAACAAACAAACGCACAAACAAACAAACAAAACCAATCGACTATTTAACCAACCAACCAACCAACCAACCAACCAGCCAACCAACCAACCAACCAACCAACCAACCAACCAACCAACCAACCA
>JBCAUA010752354.1:0-29863 GCA_038406235.1 Peronia verruculata | reverse complement strand
GGGACAGCGATGGGGGAGAGTCGGACGCGAGGCCGGTGAAGTGCCGTGTGTGTTAGATATCCACGTGGTTAGAGTTGTAGTACATGAACATACTATGACTTGTAATAACATAATGTATCGTGTTAATATATTGTTTTCGTCATCACTATTCTTTTTACTGAATCTTAAGTTATGCGAAAGTAAAAGAAGTCAATGAAGGATTGAAGGGAGACTATTCATGAAAAAAAAAAGTATCCTATAATAAGGCAACAGGCTAGCAATGTTTTATTCCTCTAATTCATTGTATGTCGGGTATAACAGGATCCGCTTATAACAGGAGTATTCCCTTGGTCCCAGCAATCCTGTTATATCAGGTTTCCACTGTATATTTAACAAGATTTGTTACAATGAATCTGATTTATCTCTGTGAATGTGATAAAATATATTTCAGAATATAGACAGCAACAACCATTTCAGCAGAACAAATGATACATTGTTACAAACAAGACAAAAAAAAAAAAAAAGCTAGATCCAAGCTTTAAATGATAAATTAGAATTATTCTTGCACTGCTCTGAATATTCAGTGAATCCCGATTTTTGCACTGCTCTGAATATTCAGTGAATCCTGATCTCTGCTAAGGACTGTTTAATCTATATTCTGACTCTATGGCAGTCTGTTGTTTGGAAATTACCTCAAAAAGTCTGACTGCCTGATTCCCAAGAGGATCCTGATTGATTGCGATGATGTTCTTGTTCTGCAGCAGCTGCTTGGCCTGAGGGTCAATGCTACGCAGATCGACCGACATCATCAGCGGGGCAGCCCACAGAGCCCACATACCAAACTGAGCTTGTTGCTGGTAAATGCTCAGCCCAAAGTCACCAACCACCAACTAGGATATATTCAGTGAGAAACAAAATGGTAAACATAATGATGACATTGCTCCTTCTTTCACCTGAAACATTTGAGACTTTAGCTGTGCAACATATAAGTACAGTGGTCTCCGCCTAAGAACCTGGTCATCGGGAGACAAAAAAAAACGGGTTCTTAGGCAGACGGGTTCTTAGGCAAATTGAAAAGTTACGCAACCCATCTGACCACAGATTGTCTTCACTACTATGATTAGTTGATCGTTACCGTTAGTTGAAGATTTATCTATGCAAATAAGCACAGCCCTCTTCACTGTGTGTGTGTTATAATCAGTTGTAGCAACTCCTGATCTTTTTAGCGTATAGTTACATCAATACTGCCTAGCATTTAAATGCTGTGCGAGTTTTCACATAACGGTATCATTGTTGAAAACATGATATTGCTATGTTACCCCGCGCATACTCGTATGAGGGACTCAAGTGTTTACAGACCGACTGAAGGAGCAAAACAGCTGACCAGTCAGAAGGCTAAACTTATACCTCCTTATCCACAAAACCAATCATAAGTGCTGTCCCACGTGTTGTCAAACAAAGAAATGGTTATGGGTTAGTCAACAACGCAGTCATACATCAACCATCACTTCCACTCCTTTGTCTACCTGTTCCCCCCACCCCGTTCTCATGTTACTGCACATCTAGCACTGTGTGTTTCTCTCAAGTGGACAGTACGATGTGGAATCACCCCATAAGTACTCAGGTATCTTGGTCCGACACCGGGCTCTCAGATGGATTTTTTTATTTGGGAGCATCCAGATCGGGTTTTCAGAGGGGTAAATTATAGAGGAAAAATTCCGTTTCGCAGCAGAGGCCGGTTCTTAGGCCGACGGGCTCTTAGGCGGAAAGTTCTTAGGCAGAGACCACTGTACTGACAAAGTTACCATACATCAAATCCTGAAGTCTAATACTATCACTCTTAATTACACTGTTGAGTTTCTTCAGTTATGGTATAAACTAGGCTTTTCTAACCTCCTGTGGGTGGTTATGCAGCACAGTCTCTTCCATACATTTACAATAAGTAATAAGGCTCAGATTTGACCACCTTAATAGTTTGCATCCCCTGTGAATTAATACAGTTACAAACTTACACAGATAATAAAATCCAAGAAATTTGTACTAATAATTGGTTAAATTGATTGAATCCATACAAATATACATTTTTTCCTAAAATACAATGCTGCTGCTGTAAATGCTAAGAATAATAGAATGTAACAGCATGATTTCAAAGCCTGTTATCAAGCCACATATCATTATTTACTTCAATAGGGATTTTCTATTCTTAAAAATCACCAACATCATGAACAATCACACAACCCAGTTTCAAATTCACATCCAATGTATTCCTTACCATATCTGGGTCATTCCATGCACCTGGTCCTGCATAGTAGCTGAAATTGCCTTCGTCCTTACCATACGTATCAATGATGGAAAGAACACTCTCCCAGGAGTCTGTCACATCATTATAATTTCTCCACAGGTTGCACGTTTTGGCAATATCTCCATAATTAGACTATTGCAGAGGAAATTTCCACTGACATTATATAATTCAATGCACATAACACCAGCTGATGCCACATTCGAAATAATTGCCCTCTTAATAAAAAAAAATTGTCTGTGGTAGTGGGAGTTATCAGTGAAATGCATAGACAAGAAGTATATCTTGTTCCAATTCTCAAAACTACTATCAGAAGTCAGGCTGTGTACTGCTCCAGGTCTTTCTTATCACCGTAAATTCACCTCGCAACAGAATACTGCTGTAATGAATGTCCAACTCTGTGCCAGATTAATACTAGTATGATATCAATGGGAAGTACTGTGAACAATTTACTTTTCACTATGATCAAGCACTAGATGAAAAGAGAAAACATGATGTTCTAACATAGATTCCTACCATTGTCTGTTTTCATGAAATTGATTATATGTTCACTGCAACTGTTTACATTTAAGCACAAATAAACAACCACATCAATATTATTTATCTGGGAACCAGTAAGGACAAACAGTAACCTATATCTGCTTGATAACTGTTACATGTACCTCAGAAAGGTGAAACCTCAATATCAGTCTGTTCTAATTGTTCTTGCCCTAGTTAAGAATACTAAAATTAAAAGGTTCTGTTCACTTACTGTAATATCAATCCTGTGTCCAACTGAGGCATGAAGACTACTGAGCAGATGTGAAAGAAACAATTGCATATACTAAACACTTAAGGGTACAGGTCCTGAGAGAGTTTGTTTGTTTCTTTTTTTTTTTAATGCCAGAACTAGGGATTTTTTAAGCTTCAAATTTGGATTCAGTATTATCAAATTAGAGGAACAGTGTGAATTTTCTTTTTTTGTTTTTGATTTTGTGTCTTGAAAATTAGCTGTTGTCAAAAGCCCAAAGCTCCTTGAGTATGGCATGTGACTGATTGAAATTCTACACATTTATATAATAGTTCGACATAAAAATGATATGCATTTGTCTTTTATATGTCTGTCATTAATTTTTGAAATATGTATGTTGACAGATGATCATATTTCTCAAATTTTCAAGAGATAGCCAATTTTCCTTTGAAAAACATGAATAAAATTAAGAAAAAGGGATGCATATTCTTGAAATACATGCTATGGAACCCATGTATATATTCAAAATCTGAAATCAATTGAGTCAGAAATAAAAAGGCTGTAAGAAAAAAACTGAAAAAATGTATATGTTGAGAAAAATGCAACTGGATTTGCATCTTTTTATAAAGTCTCCTAGATGTGCCATGTTGGTGCCATTTTGGTGCACAAAGCTCACATTTTTTTTTTTTGCTCATACTGAAAGAAGTTAAAATATAGCAAAAACCCCAATATGACATTCTGATCCCAAAACCTCATTTTCAGGACCTGTACTCCCCCTTAAAAAGATTATTTACCTGATAATTCACTGCAACTTCACTAGTCAAGTTCCTCTCAGCACGTTCTGGTTATCTTCACCATAGAGAGATTAGAAGTGCCTCTTTACATTATTGACACTTGTAAATGGGTCATAGAAAAAAATCGTTTACATGCTTATTGTGTTAATGCTGGTCATCTTACCATGTCCGGGTCATTCCATCCACCAGGTCCAGCATAAGCAGAAAAGTTGCCATCATCATTACCATAATGGTCAATTATACCCACAACAGAATCCCAACTGTCCTGAACGTCCTTATAGTTTCTCCACTGATTACAGCTGGCCCTTACAGCTGCATAGTCTGGCTGATCACACCAAGTAGAGAGGAAGTGAACTGTATTATAGTGCTCTATGCCACATCTAGCATTGTGAGACAACTACACAACCTACCTAAACCTAGATATGCAACTCTCTGACTATGATATTATAGTTTAAATATGTGCCAGTGATAAAATACTATGCATGGTCCAAGCTTCAAATTCTAAACTGATATTGAAGGGATGCTTCTTGTTAGTTGAGGGGGGGGGGGGTGCATCCTGGGGGTGATTTTCTTTATTATTTAAAGATAGGTTATTTTAACCTTTTCCAGCGAATTCAGCATGTTCAAATTGGAGGAAAACAGTGAAAAAAAAAACGACTTTTTCATATGGTTGCCATAGCAATACTATCATCTTGGATTCTGGTATCCCTAAATTGACAGAATTTAAAATCTCTCTAGACCACTAAATTTCAACAAAACTTGTTAAAACTTCACAAACATATTGTTAGACATAATATCTAAAATTTATGTACTTTCAGCCCTTCCCATGGAATAGAAAATTTTCTATAAATTTTTGAAAATGCCATGTTGCAACAATTCAGATTTTGTCATTATTTCATACTAAAAAACAATTTTTCTCTAAAACTTACTGAGTGAATTCAACGCGCATCTGTATGATTTCTGGTTTAGTGGTGGAAATGATGTATACCAAATTTGGTTTAAATCAGTTTCGAAATAAAAAAGTAGATAGCAAAATACTGTAAAAAAACGGCTTTTGAGAAAAACGCGTAAAAAGTTTTTTTCAGAAAAAAATTGACATGAAAGAATTTTTTGTTCAGCTTTCAGCGTCTAAACAACCCTTTTTTTTATATACTCGTCCTCTCTCCATGACTTCTGTGTCTCTTGTTGCTGTTTTTTTGGTTTTCTGGGCGTATCATTACTCAAATTTTACTCCCTACCCCCAATTATTACAAGGGCTCCCATAAAGGCAATTTCGGGTTCTTGAAGACCTCTACTTGTCCCCCATATCTTATAGTGGCAAACCAAGAGTGTTTTGACATTTACTATGATATATAGTTGACAACTGAGCTCTGAGTAGCAGAAAGAAAGCACAATTTTGCTATTTATAGGATGGGGGAAATTTTTTTAAAACGCTTACAGTGATAATTTGCATGATCAGCATTTTTTTTTTCGCCTCAGACTGGGCATCCAGTGTCCATCCCGGGCACTAAAATTTGTGATATTGCTAGAAGAGGTCACAATTAAGTGTTTTATACACAATCAAATAGTAATGATCTACGACTAGCAGCCAGATGGAGCAAAATATTGGCTGACCGTAGACTAGATCTACTGTTGAATGACCATGGGTGGACACATGTTAGAATGGACTTATCAACTTTTTGACACCATTTTTATACTCAGAAAAGGCAGTGCTTTTAGGAGAAAGCAAAAGCGCAAAATCGCACTTTTATTTTTAGCAAAATCTATATTTCAGGATGCGCACCCCCCCCCCCCTCGCCCCCCTTAAACTGTGAACCAATTCTTGCAATTTGTGTACAGTCAACAAAAACTGAAATAATTGCATGAATTATTGTGACTGGATAAAACATACATAAGAAAAAAAAAATGACATGTCTTTCAGTATTTCATAGAGTTCACATGCGTTTCTAGGATAAAACAATATGAAGCACCACCATTCACACTTATCACTTACAAAAATTATGAATGCTGCATATTTTTCTAGAGAAAAGCTGCCCAAAACCAAAGTCTTACTTTGACAGAAATGGAGTTTAAAGTTCAAAATAATGATCCCATTAAATGATTAATCTGCAGCCTACATTACTATAATACACCAATGCCTCTCTGATCAGAGCACAAACTTTTAACAAAAGTAAAAAAAAAAAAAGTGGGATAGACTGATGAATAGTCCTTATCACACAAGCTAAATTAAATGAGTGTCGACACATGAGTATTTTTAAGCCAAAATATCAAACAAATGTGACACCAAATTTTTTGGTGGCACTTTAAAAGGGATCTATTTGACAGTTTTTAATACGAAAAAAGTTACATAGTCACACAGACAAAAAATACACACTAACTCATTTGTATTGACTTTACTTAGTTACACAAATAAGCTCTTATGTGTGTGCGCTTTGCAGATCTCAAATACTTTGGCTCTGACTTGAATGAAGGCTGAGAACATTTTCATTCCATCCACCATATGCTAAAAATAAAACCAGCTTGCAAAGAAGTATGGCCAATCACCTCATGGTTATTGTCTTCTTTTGATCATTATTGTGAGTCAGTGACCATAGTCAAATCACTCCCACACTGCAGATCTATGTGCGGTCATTCCATACAAAATGCTCGTCCCAATTACATTAATACGTCCTAATTTTTAGTAATGAAAATTAGCAAATACCCTCAGTATTAATATTCATGGCTTGCCTGTGTGAGATCCAAACACTCAATGTTTATCACTCCCACTACACCAAACATGTATTACTGTTCATACTTGGAGGGAATTGGAGTGGCAGAAAGATGAAAGAGACTGAGATAGAAATAATTTTGAAAAAAGGAGCACTCGCCTTACAGATCAAAGGTTCCAGGTTTTGATACACGGAAGTAAATCTGTATACTGATGATACTGATGTTAAAGTCCACAAATATTCAAATTTAATTTTAACTATTGATTTGCACTCTTCATATTATACTACTATTAGTCAATTATGCCATTGGTGATAGCAATAAATGCTACTGCATGTAATTAAGCCATGTGCTAAGGTGCTTTAAGTAACACCAATTACTTAGGTTATTAATTTCTTGAGCACCTAAGATTTATATAGAGAGATATAAAAGTTCACCGATATCACTTACTAGTGAGGTCTTCAACCTATAAAATATAGCATCTGCATGTCTCACTGTGTTCTTTGCAGTCATTAGGATAATGCCAGGCTAAGATTATTAATATCTACATTTAAACAAACCTTGTGTGAAAATGCTATTCTGATTTCGTGTGTGTTACTGTTAATAATAAATGAAAATTCATTGTACCCCAAAACAAGTACATTTAATGTCTCGATCACTGTTCTTATCAATAACATTCTTCTGGGATACATGGCTTCTATTAAGAACTATCATCTATCGATAATATTTCACAGTCTAATACAGACTGATTGATACTGGTTAAAAATACGGCAAAATAAAAAAAATAGAGCAGCTACAATTGAAGAACAATGTTGGGAATATTTTGTTTGACTTGAAAAAAAAAAAACTGAGTGAAAAGTAATTTTCTTATTCAGAACAAGTACAAGTTCACTCATGATTTAAATCAATTTTATGGAAGATTCGACAACTACAAGTTGGCTAAAGAAGAGAGAAACTCTAAGTATCTCTTAGATAAATTAACTGAACGTATTTGTCAACAGACAAAGAAAATAGTAGTATACCTTACTATCACGATGTTTCTAATTAAATTCATTTTTCTTGTTTTCTCTTCTATACACTATCTAGCGCAATAGTTAACAATATATCACCACAGAACTAGTCTTTTTCACAAAAGTGGTTTTCACTTATAGCTTGTGCAATCTGACAGGAAAATATGTTACATGAGATTAGTGAACTGAAATGAGCCATGCAATCCTCTAACCTGTCCTTCCATCAATAAACTGTATGCCCTTGTCTATGAGAAATGATTTACTCTGGTACAAGGGAATTCTCTCCAAAGCAGTACCACAGACCTGACAGCTGTGAATATTCAAAGGTATCTCTGTTGTATACTTCATATAACAGATTACACCAGTGCAATTTTTTGTGGGGATTTCACAGGAGGAAGAGGAGTAATCACTTTTTATGTGGCATCACCCAGTGACCATAAAATGTATCAATATGCAACAAAATAGAATTCATACCACAAATAAACTATCTTATAATCAATTACTGAACCAGATTTCTTTAAGACTTTCACCAAAGAATGAAATAAAGTTTAAGAAATAAGACTTTTGTCTCTATCAATTAAGAACTGATATTGCTACATCACATAAATAATAAATCCATTTATGGAAGTCTTTTCTAGTATATTTTAAAAATATTATCAAATGTTTTCATATGTTACACCAAATTACATTTAAAACATAATCTTTTGCTTCTATTTGTTTGTAATGTTTCACAAAGCTTTGAGTCAAAATAAGTGTAAACTCTTTCTAAGAGACTTACCTTATGTTGCCAGTGTATTTATGCATTAGGCACGAGTGACTCATACCCACATGCTACTCATATTGATCAGCTTAAGTGAATCACAAGATATGAAACTTAACATTTCATCTACCTAGCTCTCTGCCCCCCCCCCCCCCAAATACTTTACAGCAGCTGTTTCTCAAGAACTTCAACTTGCTTTAAGCAGATAAACCTATGGCGATAAGTTGGGAGTAGTGGTCTTCTAATTTTGTTCAGTGAAAAGAATACAAAATAAAGAAAAGGGATGCAAACAAGCATAAAAAAAAACAAAGCAAACTAATAAAATGATGTTGTTCCTCTTTAGTATCAGTGACTTCTATAACAGTACTAAAGCTTACTGCAGCACAGAGAAATATCTGATATGCAAATAGGCTCAGGTTTTGCTCTATACAAAGAATGAGGTGAAGAAGCAGATCCCAATGAAGGGAGAAGGAAAATTACAAATCATTTTGCTAAAGTCAGTGCTGGAAATGGTGCATCATTGTGCTGAAAAATTCTATGTTTGTATTACCCACTTTCAGAACTCACTTTCAGACTGCTCTATATGGATGATGATAACTGATTGTGGCTAATATGTAAGGAATTATATCATGTTTGTACAAACTTTTTGTGGGCATCTTCAGCTAACACAACTTATCTTTGTCATTGACTTCAGATCACATGACTCTGATCTTGGAGATGCTTTTTCCAAAATGCAAGGCAATCAGAATGACTGCTCTTGTCCAAATGAGTCTGACTTGTTTTTCTGGGCATTCTGAATTTTGGACCGGTTAGACATGGCTTTGGACAAGCGATCTTCACTTCAGTAAAAGGTGCATGAATTGCGATAGCGGAGCAAATGACCTTTTTTTTTTTTTTCTCAACATTTTAAAATTGTTTAAAAATGCTTTTATGTAAGCAGCATTCAAAGATATAAGACAAAAGGTTTGTCACTATGATGGGAGAATCACTACCCAACAAGATGCAAAACAAACATTTCATTTTGTTTACAAAAAGTCCTACATGCAAACATTCTAAACTTTCTCATTGTGGTCTTTTCTGCAGTTCACACAAGAAATTCAGTAACATTCAGTACAAATCAAGACTAGGATAGGGTTAACTATTTCACATGAAGTGAATATAATTGCAGAGCATCGTTAAGCAATCTGCATCTAATATCCAGTTGAACGTTCGAAACAGCATAGTTATTGAGTATCAAATTAAGCAATTTCTTTCTGTAAACCATAAAAGAGCAAAAAACATGCAGCAAAAGAAGATGCCTTTCAACAACATTAAACTTAAATAATGTCAAAGGTACTTGAGAAACAGAGCACATCATGGTCAGCTCTGTTCCTCCTCAAATTTTACCTCAACTGACAAGCCAAGCATATGGATTGAATGTCAGTCAATGGTATATGCAGACAGTGAACAGCTGCCAAGATATGTACCTTTCAGACAAAGCATAGTAACAGCTGAGAGAGCCAACTTATGTCAAAGTCTCGTACCATCAATCACGATCAAGCTGGGTGCAGGGAAATAGCAAGCACATAATGTGAACCAAGTAACTATCATATGGAGTTTGGGGAGGGATCACACACAGGGAAGGCAAAGTTAGGAAAACACAAATCCTAATCCTTTTTTGTTATAACTCGTAGAAAAAATTTCTTGAAATGTGAGGAAACTGCAGCGCACACACTGAGCTGCATAAAATGTAAGTAAAACTGAAATAAAAAATCATTTCTTCAAATTTTCAGAATAGAAAATTCCAACACCATAAACACACCTTGATACCAACTCCCTCCAAGTAGCCCGGCCACTGACATAAAAATAAAATTGGGCGACCTGTCATGTTGAGAAATCTTTCCATGACTGGGTATCCTGTTTAATGATGTAGAATATTATGTCACAGGTCAAGCTGATATTATGATTTTCATGTCAAACAGAGAAGGAAAAATATATGAATGCACCATGCACACCCCAAAAGTGACAAATTAAATCAAATATATTATTAATGTGTACAGTGAAACATATTTCTGCTGTAGACTTTCCTTGTGAAGATACTAAAAATGCATTGCCACATTTATTGCTTTTGTTAACCAAGCAAGCCAAGCTTCTTCATAAGAAATGTGTATGTTTATTACGTTTCTACAGCTCTGTTTCATTCATATATATATTCATCAGCTGTTCCTGGAATCATAGTGATGCTGCTTAATATATATTCATCAGCTGTTCTTGGAACCAAGGTGATGCTTTTGAATTTGAAGCAGACTTTCCTTAAAGATGGATAGCTGGCTGATTCTACAATGATGTCTGTCACTCACGCCCAATTAATTACACTGGCAACATATGTGGCCACGCCATTGAACCTGACCACATGCCAGCAATAAAGAACAGTTTGTAAAGTCTTCAGGCGCATCAATTTAAGAAAAAGGGTTTGGCATGACCAATTCTATTCACACACCACAGGCAGATGATGAGCCCACTCGTACAGAGGCCACTCACAAGAGAAGACCATTGGATGTCCTGTTTTGTTCATAAAGAACTGCATCGCTGGGTAACCTTGGAATCAATGGCACAAATACAATCATGAAGTAAGATCCATACAAACTTCTTCAATTAATAAAATTTACTCATGATCAAGTCATCAGGTTCAAGATCAAGTCATCAGGTTCAAACTCAATCCTAGGCAAAAAACTACTCCTATAATACTATAAGGGGGTAAAACTGTTGAAAAAAGAGCTATGAGTTTACTAATATTTCCAATCCTCTTTGATTAACAAAGATTCCATTTCTTAAAAAATCATCGCTGATTTTCCTCAACACAACTTCAAGTACAGAGAACAAATACGAGAAATTCAGTGGCAAAAAACAACTTATCTCACCTTTACTGTTGAAATGAAAGATTAACTGTGATATTTCTAGACATCTAGAAACAAGGTTGAGACAATCAGAAGAATCAAAGATCACCATACAAAACTTTGTGACTGTCTGACCTGCACTACACTGAGTAAAGAATATTACCAAAATGTAAGTGGTTTGTCTAAGTTTTGCTGAAATGACTCATGGATAGCTTTCATTGAACAAAGCAAGAGTGAACTGAAAATCTCAAATATCTGTCAAATGAAAACTTCTGCCGTTACACGTGACTATTCTTTCCCATTTGAGGAACCCATCCATCCATATCAACGAGTATTTCTGTGCTAGACATATGCACTCATTGCTCTGCCTTGCAAGATACACTGACAACATCTAATGGAGTGTTCTTGGCTGTGACAATGGTCTCAGCAGTTATTTCAGAGCAATGATGTGATCAAAACTATCAGTTGTGTGCACACACCACTGGAAGATGATGCAACCACTCATATACTGGCCATTCACATGAGAAGACCATTGGATGTCCAGTCTTGTTCATAAAGAACTGCATTGCCGGGTAACCTTGAAGTCAAGGTTTAAAATTCAGGTCATGAAGCTTAACACAAACAAATTTAAATACTGAATTTTTCATATTAAATCCTTATGAACTTCAGGTTGCAGCCACCCTTTGGTGTGTTCAGAAAAAGAGATTCCGTAACTCAATTAATACTGATCATCTTGCATTCAGCAACACTCATTGCTATGTTATGTACTTGGCTATTTTCAGCTTTAAAGACTTTTTAAATCTCTGGAAAACTGTTGGTTCTTTCATTTTTACATTAGATCAATATCAGGCATGAATCTCACATTACCAAATTCAAAAACAATAAGCCTTTTACCAATATACTCTTGTGCTTAAAGTAAAAAAATAGGAACTTAACAGTAAATGTTCCTTGTGTTAGATGGCTAAGATCAAGGATACTATACTTTAAACCTTCTACCTACCATAAGGCATATCTTTGGGGTCAGAGTTGCAGCCATCAAATTTGACCATATCAATGTCCCACTCTGCAAATGTGTTGGCATCAGTCTGCATATAAAATTCACTGCCAGGGTAGCCTGCACAAGTCTTGGAACCAAAGTCTTCATATATACCGAGCTTCAGACCTTTTGAATGCACCTGGGACAATTCAAAAAACGAAACATTTTATCACCAATCTAATTTAAATTACTTCATTCCTGTCCACTTCAAACAAAATAGGAGCCTACATGTATAATATAGATCGATGCAAGTACAAACACACACAAAAAGTGTAGAAAATAATGAAAAATGTTTAAAAAATAATGACTATGTACGTCAATTTTTTTTTATAACAACAAGGACTACACTGAATTTATGAAGAACATTCTCTCCCTAATGGAATCCATGCAATTTTTACAATACAAAACTATACATCATTGTTACTGCACTGACACATCTAACTGCTATATCATGACAATTGGCTTTTGAGCTTCAAGGTTCTAGCTATTAATTCTCTTTCATACTCACATATTGGGCCAATGCTTTCATGCCACTTGGAAATCTTTCAGGGTCCGGCACCAATTTTCCATCAGCATCTCTTTCCTTTGCTGGCCAGCAATCATCTATGTTAACGTATTCATACCCAACATCTTTGAAGCCTTCAGACACCATCAAGTCTGCCATTTTCATGTAGAGACGCTCACTGGGTAAAATTATACAGTATTTTAACTTGGGTCTCTGAAAGCTTTACTTTATTAAGATTATGTGAGGCAAAACAGACTAAGGGAACTAAATATTCAAATTCCTAAACATTATTCCAGAACAAAATGTATGGAACATCAATTCATGCGTATGTGGGAATTAGCACAATTCTTTGATGCTGAGAATAAACAAATTTTATACATAGTATAAACAGGGGGAAAAAAAGTTAATTCCAGCAAAACAGTATACTATTACTATTCATTGCAAATATTCACAACAAATATTGTGCACACTTGTAGTTCTATGAATCTCAGCAAAAAATGGCACTAAATTGATTTTGTCAGTACAGGCATTCCTGTGCTGTACGCATCTTCACTAGCTATCAGGTGGTGTATTTCTCAAAAGAGCTGAAAGTTTTTGAGCATATAGTACAGACAAACTGCTATGACCTACCTGTTATGTGATCTAAATTACAAATTCTTTGTAAATTTAATACCTGATGCAGTTGTCAGGGTCATTTTTACAATCTGTATTGCAACGGAAACGCTCCCATGACAGCCAGCCCATCGGTGGTGTCAAAGCCAGACCATTGTTCAGGGCATTTGCGGAGTGAGCTAGCAACAGGCTCACAAAGATAACCGTAGGAAGCATGATCTGTTGACAATACAAGCAAATCTAATAACAAGTAACGTATATAACTAAAAACATAAGACAACATCACAAAGAAGTCATGCCTTGAAGAAAAAAAAAGGACCAACCCTTAGTAACAAATCAATTATCTCATAGATCTTGTCATTGCTCAGCAGCAGATTATAGGCTATTTTGATAAAATGTACAAAGGACCAGACCTTGAAAAGTGGCTTAATATTTTGAACACACTGCTTTCTTCTTTTAACAACATGATAGCAGCTGGCCTGGCTTATTCAGACTTTCTTGACATATTATATATTTAGTCATACATCAAAGAAACAGATCTTGCAATAGACTGCAAGTTTCAGTGACAGTAATATCTCTGAATCTCTGGTATACAACTAGACTAGCATCCCACCAAATTAACAAAAATGAAGACAAAATCATGAATTTAATGACAGTTGTCAGTAGTTCAGTTAAGACAAAAAGAAATACAAGCAGACCACCAGCTTCTCTCACTGGCAACACATAACTGAATCCAACAATGAGAATCCATGAAGTCAGCAGGGCTAGCAAAGACTGGAACAAACTGAGGAGAATTTATCTTACCATGCTAGTGTCATTGACATTTACAGCAGGAAACATTACATCTGGTCAACACCCTTCTAAATGATCCATTATCTCATTCTTACTCTTCCATGCCTCAAACTTGTCTAGAGCAGAGTCATGCAATCCAACTGAGTAAAAAAACACTGGGAACTAAAAACAAAAAGTACAAACCACTGTAACATTCTTTATAAGGCAAACCTTTGTCATAAATAATTTTTTACTACCTGATGAAAGATTGACTTTATGTTGTTTTTTTTTTAAAACGTTACCAGGGCTATTGTAATTTTTAAATTTATGTGGTGCAAGAGAAAATAATTCTACGAAGCTAAGATATTGGGAAGGTTTATTCTGTTAAGTTTAAAGATTAGCCTAATTCTTGACTTTTTTTGTGTGTGTGTGTGTATTGTGCTATTGAGGAGAATTCTCCAAATGCAAAATTTTCACCCCATCCATGAAAGCAGCATTAGACTCTTACAGTCACTACATACTTGATAAAAAAAAAAAAACAGGTAGGCCTAACATTTTTGGTGTCATCCCACTCAAGTCAAGCAGCTTGAATTGCAATTGTGAGATAGTCTACAGACTCGCCGACATAGTCTACAGATTCACTGTCATGTAGATCTAGTGTCCTTAAGAGACCAATGTAAATCAGTTTCTTATGTAAACATCTTACAGATTTTGGGAGAGCTGTCAAATCATAACAATCAATGCTAAATCAAAACAAGCAGTGAATGCCAATGGCACTGCTGCATACAATAATACAACATAAATAGACAAAAAATGTAAGGCTCCATCCCTGGTCTAACCCAATGGACATGAATGTCCATTGTTAAGTCAACAGATCCTCACCTTGATCTTGATGTCTAACTCTTGATCTAGAATCTACCGAGAATCTGGATTTCTATGGATGACATGGATTCTAGATAGATCTAATTATATAGAATCTAGATCTAGATCTAATCTAGATGTAGATTAGATCTATTTACTAGATTGATTAGATCCATTTAGATGCATTTGGGCCTAGCCTTATATGGGTTAAACTGGCAAATTTTCTGATAAACTTTTTTTTACCAGATACAAAGTTTATAAAACAGAAACTGATTCATACCCGTCCTGTAGATCTATCAGAATCTATTTTGGAACCAATAAATAACAGAGATGCAATCATAATGCAGATAGATCTAACAAACTGGCTAGATTCTAGCAATGCCGGTATCCATTTCAAAACTAGATCTAGACTCTGGATTTAGAATCTAAACTAGATCTAGAATATATCTTGATCTCTAGAGTCTAGATCTGAATCTCCAAACTAGATCTGCTCCAAAGTGTAGTTTGAAGAAAAGATAGACTAGATCTAGATCTAGATCTAGATTCTAGTTCTGTAGATCTGAGATGATCTGGTCTAGAAAGATCTATTCTAAACCACTCCGCCTCAACACCGAAAGATACCAATAGACTATTACTAGAAATCTAAAGTCTAGATTATCTAGACTAGATCTAGATCTAGATCTAGAATCTAGATGTCTGGAGATCTAGAGAGATCATTCCATACCAATAGCATGCGCATATCTAGATTTCTAGATCTATTCTAGATCAAGATTTTGATCTAGATCTAGATCTAGATTCTAGAGTCTGGATTCTAAATCTGCCTTGAGGCTAGATCTGTATTTGATCCAGTGCATATGCTAACAGACAGTAAATTCCATAAACAAATGAACATTCAATTATCAATCCTCACCTATTCCACAATGCACAAAAAAAGCCGGCTTTCCTCAAGTTGACTGCTAAAGATTTACGAACACCGTTACGTTCCTAGTATTTCTAGGTCTACTTATAACTTTAGTTGTCGGTCACGGGACTTACAAAAGAAGTTATGTGGATCTAGATCTACATCTTCTCTGGGCGACTCCGATACATGTATTTATCGCATGCTAATGGATGCAAGTACTTTACCAAATTGGACCAGTGATCACATAACACAATAGTGTTATGTTATTTTTTTACCACGGTTGTGAACAGCTGAGATATAACCACTACTGGTTGAAAAGCTTATAAAAACCATAACACAGGTAGACACTACTTCTCCATTTTTCTCCCGATATGGCACAGCCCTCCGGGGCACGCCGAAAGGGACCGAATCTCAATACGGAATTCTCCATTTTCTCCTTATACTAAAAGAGCAGAAATTGAGGATATCAGACTTTGCACAGCTCTTAGCTTTGATCATTTATGACCACGGTATATTTATTTTAACATTTTGCTGCAATTTGATTTTTGTTTTTTCTCTGGTTGACAGTATATACCAGATACAGGCCTGAGAGATTCCCAACAACAGAAATTCTGACCCGTCAGTCAGGGTGACGTTCAGAAACAAAAGCTATTTTCCTGTTAACTCGTTTTGTGTGAGTGTGTGTGTGTGTGGTGTGTGTGTGTGAGTGTGTATGTTTTATTGTTTGTTTGTTTTTGTTATGAAAGTCTTTTTGTCATGTCTGATGCTAACCAATTAAATGTTTCTAACAAACGTCTCCACCCCCCCCCCTCTTATTTTATAGGCTACCTTTCCGTAATAGGCTACTGTTTAAAGAAAGAGAACAGGGGACATGCAATGTCCTGGCGATGATGAGGAAAACGGCGATTATTCGTGGTCTGAAAAAAAAAAAAAATGTCCCGTGATCGGATCTATATTCCAATGCAAGTCAACACTCAGTAGGGGTCAGTCCCGTAGAGAGATGGCCGGCGATATGATATATAGATCTAGATCTATATCTAATTTATTTTGTAAACGTATTATAATCCTGAAATATCTTTTGATGCAAAATAAGAAGTCTTAAACTTAGATATTGACTTTATAAAATTCTAGGGAAGGGGGGGGGTCCATATGCAACTTTCTGTTTCCTCTTCTGGCCTATTTTTTCGGTTTGGAAGAGATGGTAATATAATTTGGAAAAGTATCGGCACCTTTTCTATTTTATAGTAACTACACTTTTATATCTAACAGTGTTGTATTGTATACATTGGAAATCCATGCTTTTCCGCACGAACCATGCATTAATCACATTACGAATCGTATCGGTCCAGCATTTTCCTGCGACAACATGCTGGATGAAATGTCACATGATTTTCGATATTTTTAGCACAAAGCCAGTGGGTCGCACTGTGGTCTTAAAGTTGGGTGTCTCCAACTCCGCGAAAAAAAAAAAAAAAACTCACATTTTGAGCTGCTCATTATTTCGGGTCCTACCATAGAGGTATAGATCTAGAATCTAGATCTAAGAATTCGAAGATCAGCATGTCCTTTTTTTTTTGTGACTCAACGGTCTCCTGGCTTCTCGGATAAGGCCATTTTATTTCGGAGGTCCCATTTGTAGCCTTATGTAATGCATGTTAAAGAACACATCGGATAAAAAGTATCATCAGTATGTGGGGTTGCTTCTGTTGGGCAAAATTTCCAAATTTCGACCCACAAAACTTCTTGGCGCCAGAAACAGAGATAAAAGCCAAAACAGTCTTACATTCTCAAGACTGAAAGAAAAAATGTGTACGTTACGTTCTATGCGTCCTTCAACCTCCTGATGGAGGTTATCTCGATTTTGCAAAAAAAGTGTAGGCCAGCTCTTAAGTGAGTCAATCATAGACTGATAAAGATCTAATACATATGTGGATTACAGATTCACACATACACTAGACTCGTGACTCCACTGGCAAAGCACCGAACCGTTACACTTGAACTTCGAACGTTATAAACATAGCCATGTATAAAGAAATAGATGAATTAATTATGTACACATGTATTGCCCATATAATAAGCCTAAATATAGGAACTCTATCCCTGCTGTCGAAACTGGTTATTTCACTGGAATTAGAATGAAGAAGAGAGAGCAACCGCTCTATGGTGAACGTTGCATTGTACGGACCCAGGTTAAGCTGTTTCGTATGCCGATTATGAAATGTTACTATCGCTGCTACTGTAATAAAGACAGGCAATAAAGGGAATTTAACAAGCCTATATGTCACGAATTTTCTAGGATACCACTTCTTTTTCTCCTATGTCACAGGTCTATGTTGTTTCTTTACCTCTGCGATTACATGTATGTTGTGCCACATGTTTAGACTATGTTAGGTATACACATGTACATCTATTATGTATGTTTGGTATATTTACTATGTCTCACGGAAATAACAATGCATGGTGTCGTGGCGAAAAAAAAATATATATATATATATATATATATATATATGTATGTATGTATGTATGTATATATGAAGACATAAACGATATACATGTACCATACCCAAGCTTTTGTTGTTTGCTGTATGCTTATTAAAACTTTAACAATAGGTGTAGGCTTTTCTTGTTCGCTGTATGGAAAGTGTTTATGTCTGTGTTTCTTTTAATCACAAACCTCAACGTATAATCTGTAGTTGTTGTTTTACTCATTTCTGTCCATGCTAACGGTTTCTTACCAGTAAACCTTGCATGCCTTCATGGTGTAGGTCTACTACTCGATATGCTTTCTTTAATTGCCTAATTGATTTGTTCATCAAAATGTAAGACAGCAAAGCAGAAACCACCACATATTGATAGATTTTATCAATGTAAACATGTGTAGTTCTAATTGGATGCAATGGCAGTGGAATCATAATGTGTCAGGAGAAACGGTATCACTATCACTACCTTTGTCCCAGTCCTTGCCTACTATCAAGTGTATTGTCTATGTATCAGTGTAATATGGCCTACATGTATGCCCAAAGGGTTTTTCTCACGATCGATCACTATAGTGCGGGATCATAAATAGGTGATACCGGTAGTTTAGAAGGAAGATGATCCATTGATGTGTTCAGGGTTATGGTATTTTTGATATCTGCAAACTCTAAAAAATGTTGTTGACTTTTATGTTCACGAATGTTGTTTTATTGTTGTTGCTGCTGTTGCTTGTTGTTGCTTGTTATATTCTGGGCCAAAGTTTGGACTCAATAATGTCGTTAAAGTATCGTTTTTGCTACTGCTGTTGGCGCTGCTTTTTCCTCTTGCTCTTGAAGCCTCACGCTGATAGTTCTTGTTATTTGCATGTGTTAATCCTTGTACTCTGTTTTGAGATTACCAAATCATATTTGCTAGCAACACAGCAAAGAATGGAAGAAGTTCTCTCTGCTTCAGATATTATAAGTCGACAGCACTTGAAGTGGTAACAGTAGGTCAATGAGGAGACTGTCCCGATGCTATAGCTAAACCTGTCACTGGATAAACCAGCAAGGGCATGACAACATAGACAAACTATTAGAATACTTAATAGTATGCACGACGTTAGTGACAGTACCAATACATCGGTTCACTGATAGCTCTTGAACATTCCTCATTGACGGTTTGAATTTATACTTTTCCCTATCCTTTTTGAAATAGCTTTCTTCTATATTATTTTCTGACCTGGTAGACATTTTAGACTGTAATTAATTATCTTTTACATTTGTGTTGTTTCGTGCTTTTATTCGTCCTTACATTATTACCTTTTATAATATGTAATATAAATATGAATAGTGTAAGTATAATATACGTTTCTTTAACTTACTTTGCATTTGTTTGTTGTTTGGATAAGGCCCAGTCATTTTATACAACTGAAATAAATAAGCTTATAGGCTTACATGTATTTAAGAGGGTAATTAAAAGGCATGCATAGTAATTAAGATAGTTAAACAGAACCAAGATGATCGGAAAAGGACTAAGTATTAAGTAAGACATCTAGGCACTCGTTTATGAGCTTAATTGCTAGTACGCGAATCTGGGCTCTGTTCTTCAACACGAAGAAAAATGGTCTTATTTACGAAGACAGAGACAACCCATTTTATAGCTGACAACTGGCAGTAAATGAAACGCTTGCGGTGGTAGAACGGGTAGATGCAGAAACCTGAAAATAATCTTCGGTTTCAAAATTTCTGATAAGAGATTATGTGATTTTCAAGGAATTCAGTTACATACGTTTTTCATCAATAAGCTTACGTTTTATAACAGTACGCGATCTGTTTATAAATCTAGCTCTGTATGCACCAGGAGCGGGAAGAAGAGGGTCGTTATATATCTATATATTGTATATAAGCTAAAGGACATCCTCTGCTTGATCAAAATTATCTAAATTTGCATCTTTGCAGGTATATGATTAGTTTTTTTGGTGAAAGTTAGAGATAAATATTGGAGATGCCACATGTTACCTCTCTATACATTCGGGGCAGTGGTGTTCGTAAGTTTTAGACAAACAATACAAACGAAACAAAGGAGTAGAACATTCTACTGTGCTTTTCTTGAGAGAAACTTGATGAATTTTTTTAAAAAACGCACTCGAACTTCATGGTTTGTAATGTATACATACATTTGTGACCAGTAATAGCTGTGAAAATATACCAAGTCTTTCTACTTCGGTGGTGAAAAAAAAATTGAGACAATGAGACAGTGGAGAGGCGAGTCAAGTCCGAGGGGGTGCATTTAGAATTATTTTGTGCCCCCCCCCCCCTACTTTTCCTCTCCTAATTTCAACCTAGATGTCGAGGTGAAAAGTAGCAAACATTGTGGCTGAAGTAGGTCTTAATAAAAAGAACTCAAGAAGCCCAGATCCTAAGTCTTTACGGTATAATCATATATCCGTGTTTAATATACGGGTAACCATTACCTATTCAGTGCCCAGGCCTTGAAACTAACTGACAGTGAGAAGAATAAGTACATAGTAAGTAATAAACAAAGTTTACGATGCAGCAATTGTTCCTCTCGATCTATGTACAATACTTTGCCCTCCCATCCTGTTTCAGCTCCAAGCAGATGCCCAGGAACAATATGAATTCATCTCTCGTAATATGCGTCACTTAACCTATAACCCAAAATTATTTGTCTATTTCTATGATGCTCTTTCTATTGGCAAAAATATCGTGAACTGCTGCATTCCACAATCCCACATCAACAGGGGAAACTATCGTGATTTGTTCTAGCCATGTCTGTGGTACGGTACTTGCATTCTTTTCTGGGCACAAAAGAGACCCAAAAGCAGTGTGATTGATAAAGATAAGGGTGTTGAAGGGCCAGACTTCAAAGTAGCCCATAGCAGGCTGAGCCAGTTTGAGTCGCTGAACATGAAATAGGTGAACAATAAAAATAGGTATTTCTGACACTGAGACCCATTCAAGAATGGTTGATTGTTTCGAAAACGGAGAATTCTTGCCATCGAATTTTTAGTTGGTTGGTTGAAAGACTGTAATTCTTTGATTATAAAAATGTGGCTAATATGGCACTGTGCCCTAGTCACACGGTAAAATATTGATAAACCACTGTATTGTAATATACTTCAGCCACTCATCTGAGTTTTGCCCAAACCATTCAGTTGTTTAAAAGCAGGGATGTGAGTGTGTGTGTGTGTGTGTGTGTGTGTGTGTGTGTGTGTGTGTGTGAGTTTGGGGAGGGGAGGGGGCAGAGGTGGCTTCGGGCATAACCTTGCTAAGTACCGTACCGGAATTTCAAAGCGAGACTGCTATGCCAAATTGAACTGTCACAGTTATTCTACTAAAACATGAGATTTCCTACATAGGCACATCGGGCGCCTGTCATTAGCATCTAAACAATGTTTGTAAGGAAGAGGAAAAGTGAAACAGGAATGCTTCCTGATTTACTCCTGGACTCTTTTGTTTCCAATTACTTATAATATATCGGTGCCGTAGTTTTTGTTGCCAAAGTTAGTTTTTGACGAGTTACCGAAATAGGGATTTCTCACGTTCACCAAATAATGAAGGCATAGACCTACTAGATTTTCGCGTCTACGTTGAGGTATATTAGTATGAGCAAATCAGGTTTATATATCGTCTACCAAGAACAAACCAGAAAGGAAGAACTACAGGAAAGCCACCGAAAATTGTTCTTGGTAAAAGAGACTGGGTTGGAAATATGGGGTCGGGAAGTGGGGGAAAAGGGGGGGGGGGGAGAGAACTGTCACCACCTGTCATAATAGCCTCGATTCGACCTCTCAGATTTTATTTCATGTTTTGTATTTTTCTTTATGCAGCAATTCTTATAATAATTTATAACTAAATACAACCATTTACAAACTGGAAAACAAGTTACTATAATTTATGTCCCAGATCAGAGGCCACTTGTTTTACTCAGTATACAGTGTATCAAGCGCACTGGATGGTACGTCTGTGACAGAGTGCTTCAGATTAATGGGAAAGAGACTGGGGCTAATATTGAGGAGAGGTGATATCAATATTCATGAAATACTGCAAGAAAGCTACAAACAAATAACAAAACGGTAAAGGTTAGTAATAAAAATAACCCATTTGATTATCTGAGATTCATATACAGTACATATATTAAATTTCACACAATTTCTCCCAAGTTCACTCTTCACTCATATAACTTTGGTCAAAATGGACACCTCGAACATAAGGCTCAACATTTTAAAGAGCATGCCTGAGATTCAGTTCTCCTCTCCACCCTACAGCTTTCATTATTGAACTGGTGGTGGTCGTGGGGGTGGGGGGTGGGGGAACTGAAGATGACTTTGTTATTTTTAAAGATAGGCTATTTTAACCTTTTCCATCGAATTCGGCATGTTCATATTAGAAGAAAATACTGACAAAAATCGATTTTTTTTTTCAATCATGGATTTTGACATTTCTAAGATGGCTAACTTAAATATCCATCTAGCCCGCCAAATTTTAACCAGACTTGATGAAACTTGGTGAACGTCTTATAAAAAGTTACATATTTTCAGCCCTTTGTTTGCAAAAGAAAATGTTCTAGAAATTTTGGAAATTGCCATGTAGCAAAATTTCAAATTTTGCCATTTTTCATACAAAAACCTGTTTTTCTCTATTACTTACCAACAGAATGGAACCGCATATTACGTAGGCGTCCTTTTTTTTTTTTTTTGTTTTGTTTTGTTGTGAAAATGATGTGTGCCAAATTTGGTTAGAATGGGTTTAGAAAATAAAATAAAACAAAAAATTAAAAAAAAATAGATAGCAGGATCCTGATAAAAAAAAGAAAAAATAATAAACAAATAAACAAACAAACAAACAACCCCCCCTCAAAACAAACAAACAAACAAACAAACAAAAAACGGTCATGAGAAAAACGCGTTTTTTTGTTTCTTTGTTTTTTCTTTTTTAGTTGTTTTTTTTTTAACAGAAAAATTGACATGGAGAGTTTTTGTATTTGGCTTTTGGCCTCAAAATACCCCCCCCCCCCATTTGTTTAACATATTAGCCCTTTCCATAACATCTGTGTCTTTTGTTGCCTTTTTTCTGGCTTTCTGCGCATATTTTTCTCGGATTTTGTTCCTTACCCTCCATCATTTTGGCTCAAAAAGACCCAGTTCAGGGTTCTCGAGGGCTTATATTAGGCTATTATGTGGTCCCCATATCTTTTTCTGTCCAAACCAAGAGTTTCTTGACCTTTAGTCTACAACGAAGCTCTGAAGCAACAGAAATAAAGGAAAGTTTTACCATTTATGAGAGTGGAAGTTAATTCTACAGCGCCTGCTACTGAGAATCTGCCTGATCAGCAGTTTTTTTTCCTCTAAATGGTCATCCAGTGTCCACTCCTGTCACTGGGGCTCATGATATTGCTAGATAGAGAAGGTTATAATCAAGTATTTTATGCACTCTTTGCCCCTATATAACAAACAGTGATGATCCATTACTGTATGTAGCAGCCAGAGAGAGCCAAATCCTGACAGTAGGCAGTGGCATCCGTTGAATGACCATGGGACAGACACGTGGACATATCCACTTTTTGATACCATTTTTATACTCAGAAAAGACCGACCTTTTAAGAGAAACAAAATCCCAAATCGCCTCTTTTTTTTTTTTTTTAAGCAAAATCCAGGTTCCAGGACCCCCCCCCCCCCCCTTATGCTCAAGTACAGTAGTCAGTGCTATGTGTAAAAAACAGAATCGCCCTGCTGCTATAACACTGCACATGATTTCATACGAATACTCTTAAGGTCTGGTTTCATTGCACAGCATCAGTCCAGATACAAATCTGTTTACCTCTATGCTGTCTTATTAAATCCCATTCAGATGTTACTTCCTGTTTTCCACTCATCTCACAAGTAGAGAAGCACACACAGAGATGACAACATTAATACAGCCACATAATAACCATTTTACTGGTAATTAGCCCATCGACTCACAGATAATATCGTCATAGGACTACTGATATTATATAACCGCAAAGGAAAGAAAAGTCGTATTAAAGAAGTGATGGCAACCGATGGCGTTTGTGGCTGCTTTCTAGATTTAGAAATAAATAGAGTCTAAATATATCTAGTCTTTCTAATTTATCTTGTGTGTAGATATGATGTCAGATCAGGGAATGGGACTCAACGTAACAGTCTATCGAATTTCATTATGTTTAAAGCATATCAGTATTTGACAACTCAAATTCAAGACATATCAAATTTATAAACAACGCGCTGTCCCAATATAATAGTAACACCAGCAATAATGAAAGCAGTAGTCAAGACTCTTACGCGAACGCCAATCCGAAAAAAAGATTCCTTCCTGTCTGCTGAGTACAGTCGCCTAGGCCTACATATATTCAACATTTTGTTTGACTGGAACTTCATTGACTGAATGTTTCAACGATAACCATCTGAAAAGAGGTAGGCATAATTCAGTGGATCTGTAGACAATGTTTGTGTGTCTGGACAAAGCTACAACAGTTACAATTACGGACTGATTCCTTATAGTTAGATCTACCAAACCCACATCTCAGAGACATCGACCTCGTCACCGATTGGTAGTCTAAATACATTTATTTATGATGGAAGGGAAAAATTCAGCTATTCTCTTGTTTTTATAAGTGTTCGTTTTTATTGCCAAACCACAGTCGTGATAGATGCAGCGTAACTTAGAAATCGTGAACAAAAGCATGATATAATGATACTGAACAAGACATAAATGTTTTATATTGTACACAAAAGGGTTGTAGGTGTAGCGACCTAGAAAGGCCCTAGAGAAGTGTTATCAAGGTGGACCGCCTGTTCACCTTGCGTGTCGGATCGAGCGAGCTAGCAAGGTGTTAGTACTGCTACGCCGACGAGTTTCGATGTGACCGTTTTACTTCATTCAAGAGAAAATCCTCGTTACAAATGTTTATATGATTTTGGAGATGGAACATGACAACAACAGTGATAAATAACAACAACAACAACAAAAGTCCCTTTATGTTCGGTGATGAGAGCCTGAAGCAGTGACCCAAATTTAACTAGAGCCATGTCATGTGACCCTACACGTGGATTGTAGAGCAGGAAAAATTACCCATATTGCAACTCGACAATGATGAATATTTTTGCTCAAAATGGCGGAGTTGTAATTGTAAGTTGACCAAAACTTCGACCCTTCATCTGTGCAGTTCTTGACTTCTTATTCATGCGACTCTCAGACCTTGCTCAAGTATCGTGGAACTTTCATTGTGCGAAGTGAAAATGTTGAGAGCGGTCGCTATGCAAAGTTATTGATCGTGAATTGTAACCACTATAACACTATTCGCCCACTTCTTCGGTATTGTGAACGAGTGCATTATACTGCTTTATGTTTCCTCGTTAATTTTGCGCTGTCATGACGTGATCAAGGTTATGATATTGTAGAGTGTTTACGCAGTGGGAATATAACGCGTACAGTAAAGCCATGACCCAGACATAATGATTCAACAAAATGCATTGTCTTACCGCCAAATAAAGGCGAACTCGATCTAGTACAGTGACACACGCAACATCGCTTTCAAGCCAATAGAACATGAGGGATACGATTGATGTTGACAAAACTGCAATAGGCTTGCATATGTATACATAATGCATACACTCTCTCACATACATAGATCAACACAATACATGAATAAATATAGAGTTTGCAGTGTGCAATGAATCACAGCTCAGGATCAGCAAAATCATGTAGAGTATTAAAAGTTATCATGAAGCTAGTCACCAAGGTTATCGTAATTCAGCAGCGCGGGGGTATTTGTGGGTCTAGATCTATATATATGTCAGGTAGTGTAGGTCAAGGCACAGCTCAGTCTTAGGCTCTGGCTTCCATGCCCAACCATACCATAGTGAGCCTTTTTTGTTAAATTTTTATTCCATATACTGTAATAAAAAAGAATTAAGATAGTCTAGTAGTAATCTTGTGTAGATCCAAAATATACATGACTGCAGTGATGCAGTTTTCATCACACCACATTATGTCTCTTGTCTCTAGGCTGTATAATACAAAGGGCAGATTTATTCTGTAAGTATACTTATACTTGTGGAGAAATAGTTTGTTATCATATTCATTGAAGTAAATAAATGTGTCTGTGGAACATTGCAAAAGATTTAGAGGAACAGATTTTGGAATGCCTAGTGGGTAATTTTTATAGATTAGTAGGCCTACAAAAAAACTTAATCATTAGGCCTAGAAAAATTAGTTTGCTTTAGTACCATGAGGTACTGAAGACATTTTCTTCTAGTAGATTTATCATTAATTGGTGGTGGGGGGGGGGGGGGTAGTTTGAAAAAAAAATGCATTATAGTAGCTTAAATGTGGGCCACAATATATTATTATCACTGGGACAGAGAGAAAAATGTGCAAATTTCAGCATCTCAGGAATTCTGAGTTCATAGCAATCATTGGACATGAGCTGGTGGAGAAATTTGATTTTTATCCCAACAAGGATTACTAAACATTTACATCATGACTCATTTGCAGCAAGTTATGGCTATCTAATCTATCATGGTCTTTTTTGTTGTGGTGAGGGCCTGTGATATTAAATCATTGAAATCTGTAATCTAGTTATAGCATGCAGATTTCACATAGCACAGCTCTTGAGTTTGCTCACATTTTGAAGTGCACTGTCTCTTGTGTGTTTTATAGCTTAAATTTAAGTATAGTTAAAATTTTCTACACAAATCTTTGAAGTCGTTTTCTGACATAATTGGGATCATTTCAGTGTTGCTCACGGTGGTTTTGAGAATAGTCAAGACTTTCCTTCAAATTCTTTGAGTTCTTATTATGATTGATTTTCAGATGTCCATGGAAAGCATAGATCTATAATTCTCAGTTATTTCACTTGAAAACAATTCTTGTCAGATCAGGTTTGTTTTCATTTTTTTTTTTTTGGCTTTGAAAGTGACTTTTTTGTTCTAAAATATATTGATAACTTTTTTCATTAATGAGAATCAGTGGAAAAGTTGTTTATTTTGTCTCAGTTGCTGTCAGGTGTATTCAAACATTCAAAATTCAGGATTTGTTTGAGATTCATTGACCTCACACCTGTTCATTGCCCAGGCTGGAACTATGTATCTACTCTACCCAGTGTCAAGTTCCTAAAAGTGCTCTAGATGATACAAGAGGCTATTTTTGGGGTATTTCTCTTTGTGAATCTCTTCAGTTTTCTTTGTTTGATTGCTGCCTCATTTCTAAGAGTCTTCCCTTTTTTTTTTTTTGATTTGGGTCTCTACCATAGTTAATTTTATTTTTAAATAGTTCTCTCTCAAATAGAGTGCAGTGCATCATGATCATCCCATCACAGCATCTGCATATCACATCTCATTGAGCCATTGAGTATCATTGTTACATATTTGAGATATAGAAAACAAATAATTTTATTTGCAGAACAGCCAAGTTTTATGATCATCATGGCTCGTACTAAGAAGCAAACCTTAGAGAATGCCTCAGAAAGAAAGCGGCAGATTCAAGAGGAAATACTCAGAGAAACATTAGCAGCAAAACAGAAGAAGGAAAACTCCCTGGTCACCCGTAGCCATTCAAATAATCCAGGTTTAGTTGCCACCGCTGCATCATCCCACAATAAAGTTCTAACCTCTGGAAGCTTGGATTTGGATACAAAAAATGGGGAGTTCACTGCATCCAAAATTCACGAAGGTTCTGTTCATTTTCATGTCAATGATGTTGAAAGCAACTTGTGATGTTGTTTCCCTCCCTACTCATCACTAACAAAACCAGACTGCTGCTTTCCTTTTCTTCTCTGCTAGCTGCTTTTAATTATTTGTTTTGTGCCTGATTTCATATGAATAGCAATGCATGCTTTGAACTGTAATTTCGTTTGCCAGAGTAGAAAGAGGAATGGTCCAACTTCAGGTTCAGATTATATATAATATGCAAATTAAATATTTATGTTAGATTTTATGATTTTTGTTGTTGCTGTACTAGTAGCATGATTAGAGTGTGATTCATTTTTTGAGGTTAGTTGTGACTGGCACATATAAATTTTCACCTTATTTATTCTTATGTGTATGGACCTGGATTTGACACACTCTTTCTTGTGTTGTCATATTTTGTCCACAAGACTTTGTTCATGCATATACAGAGAAAAATCTTATCAATTGACCAGTTGCACTTTGAGACAAAATTTGAGAGGGAGGACTAATATAATTGTGGTGTGATTGTTTAATCCTTTCTGAAAACAGAAATTTTGGGCAAAAAGTTGGACCACTGGATACTGTGGACCAACTAATTTTTGAGACTAAATGTAATTTCAAGTCAGAATTAATTGTGTCATGTACCATCATGTGCAGGCTCACTCAGAATGTTAACCATGCACAAATGTTGAATCATGAACTCTACAAACATTATTATATTATTCTCAGCCCTAATGTGTCAGTATTTATCTATTCTTGTTCAAGAAATGACAGGCAAGGCCTAGTGGCAGTATGAGATGATTACCCTGATACTGCATTGTTTGGCATTGGAGTGTTACTTGAAAACAAAGAGTATACTGAGACCATCTTGAAACTTTCAGCAGACAGCTCTTTGGAATGCTTGAGTCGTAGGATTGTTTCATGTAATGGAAGAAGGTGTTTGCTTTCCACCTATTTACTGCAGTTATCAACCCAACAGACAAAGAGTAAGACTAAGAATTTAGAAATAGAAACTCACTAACATGAAGCATTATGGAAAAAAACTTAGTTTGTTTCAATGTCTCTTCAGGAAAGTTTTGATGTGGTTGTGAAAAATTCTGACCATAGGTATGCACATTCTGGTGGTTTTATGAGTTGGCTGAGTGGCAGTTCGTGTATATGTTCACAGAAATGTCCTCTGTAAGTAAATGTTTGCAAAAGTTTACTGTTTGAAAAATGAATAGGCCAAATTTGCAGTCACATGAGAATACAGACTTCTTCAACCTTGTGTATAGGCAGAGAGAGATGTAATAGTAATATCATGCATGGCATTTTGTCAGATTTGGATTGTTTATATTTTGCTACGGTATTTAGGAAGAAATTAAGTGAACAAGTCAAAAATGAAAATCAGACATTTTGGAGAATACCCACTTTGAAAATATTTTGAGTAACATTCTGTCTTCCATAACATAATTCTGTAGAGGTACCTTGCAGTTTTGTGCATGGAAACATGGTGGTCCAAGTTCACTGCTGGTTCATTAACATTCACGTTGTTTTTTGTTGTCTTATGTCTACTGTCAGATCTTTCTATATTTAAGATTGTCATCTGCAAAAACTGTCAGTTTTTGTTGGAACTAATACGTCTGTTTTTCTGATGATCACTGAATTAAAGAGAAAACAATAGTTAAAAGCAGTGATGTGGAGCCGGCCTTTTTTTCAGCTGACTCTGGCTCTGACCTTAAAACCCGGCTCCGGCTCCGACCTTGACACTGTAATTTCATTGACGCCTATTGCGTCATCAATTCCCTGGTACCACTTGAGCAATTTATTTTAAGATACAGTGGTGAATGAAAGACAAAAACAAGAAGAGATGATGTG
>JBCAUA010752243.1:0-15010 GCA_038406235.1 Peronia verruculata | reverse complement strand
TAGTGCCCTGACAACCTTTAATTTTCGGATACAGTGTGCCGAGTCGTGTGCGCCGCGCGGCGCTTTTTCCAAGCATATCGGGAATATGTTGAGAAAAGGCAACAACGCGGTGGACGCGAGGTGGTGCGCTGTATCCAAAAATTTAAGGGTCGCCAGAGCACTAGCATCAAATTGGCCCGACTGTGCGTATTATGCAACTATAAGATATTGCTTTTTATACGCCCGTTTTCGAGTGCATTTTAAGTCATTCTCGGATTCGGTGTACCAGCCCTCGTGGGCACCAGCTGCGAATCGCGTGCAGACCTGTAATGCAACAACAGGGATGCAAATGGTAAGCGATGTGTTAATCTGCCCCCTAATTTAAATCGACATCTGGAACCGTTTGTTCGGCTTGCGCCGACAATCGCAGCGGCATTATAAGTGCAGCAACAGTCAGAAATCCGATCCACGGAGGAGCAGATCAATGATGATGTCCACCAAGTGTGTCGTACCGATTTCCGCCCTGAGGAGGCAATTTCGGCATTGCCTGATCTGCCTGTTGTTTGCGGTGATGACAAGTGCGTCAGCAAACGACTGGACTCCTGACAATACATTGCGATTGCAGATTGCATTCGGTGTGGGTGGTTCCACGGACACCATCGGGCGCGTACTGGTCGATCAGATACGTGAGCAGACGGGTTGGAAAGTAATTGCGGAAAACGTCGCCGGTGGCGGCGGTGTGGCCATGTTGACAGGCATCGCCAAGCGTCCGGCCAATAACGACGTCGTTGGGCTTGCTGTGAACGTACCGATTCTGATAAACCTGGCTAGGCGAGGTGGGGAACTCGATTTCGCGCTCGATAGTTTCGACTACATCGGCACGGTCTCGCGAGCGCAACTGGCTTTGGTTGCACCTGCAGAAGCCCCCTTTGATGATCTGGAAGGACTGGTTCGGCATGCGACCGAGACCCCAGGAGGCGTGGCAGTCGGCTTCGGCGCTCCTCCGCAGCGTTTTTTAATGGATGCCGTGGCCAATGACTCGGGTGCACAATTCAACATGATCTCAACCGAAGGCGGCGCCGAAACCATCCGCTTCCTGCTCGGTGGCCAGGTCATTGCCGGATTTGTTTCCGGTGAGCATCTTCCCTATCTCGACAGTGGTGATTTGAAGATCGTCGGAAGTGCCAACCGTGACCCTCTGAGCTACGCACCCGAGGCGCAGACCTTCGCAGACATTGGCGTCGATTTCCACGTCGTCGATCCTTATCTCTATCTGGTCATGCGGGTTGGCAGTGATGATGCGGCCCTCGAGACGATTGCCAATGTTGTCGACAATGCACTGCAGACACCGGAGATGATCGAGATCGTGCAGAACATCCACCACTCAGAACCAGTCAATCTCGGCCCTGAGGGAACCCGGCAAATGCTCGAAGAGGGATTGAATTCATTTAAAGATATTTTTACGCAGTGAACCGGGTGCGAATCACCAGGTGGCGGTACGAATCGATTTCGGGTAGCAAGCCGCTCAGCTTGTCGTCTGATCGGATCTGCGGCGTCGTCTTTCTCGGCTTCAGCGCGGTGCTTCATTTCTTCATCTTGCCAAGTTTCGTTGAAACCGGTGACGGTGGGGCCATTCAGCCGGGGACACTGCCGGATGCTGTAGTGATCTTGATGGCAGGTTGTTCTGCCTGGCTTGTGGTCAGACCCACGGCTCACAAGCGACCGGAAGGCGCGTTGGTAGTCCGCGCTGGTCTGTATCTGTCCATTCTGGGTGTGGGTGTGTGGGCAATGGCCTGGATCGGATTCCTGGTGGCAGCGCCTGGGCTGATCCTTGCGATCATGCTATCGATGGGCGAGCGACGATGGTTATGGTTGGGGATCGCTGGACTGGTCCTGCCTTTGCTCATCTGGTTGACCATCGAGGCCGCACTCGAACGTCCACTGCCTTAAGGTGCTTATCTGTTGGTTGATCTCTCAATCATTCTGGCAGGTCTTGGCGATGTGCTCACAGTAACCAACTTCGCCTTCGTCTTAGCCGGTGTCGTCCTTGGACAGTTTGTCGGTGCCGTACCTGGTATCGGACCCATTATGGCAATGGCCATCGCTATCCCTTTCACCTTTGGTCTCGATCCGCTGCCTGCAATCGCCTTTCTGGTAGGAGTCAATAAGGGTGGGTTGGTCGGCGGCGCGATCCCGTCGATACTGATCAATACACCCGGCACACCCGATGCCGCTGCTACCGCACTCGATGGATACCCACTCGCCAGACAGGGCAAGGCAGTCAAAGCGACCAGAATGGCGCTGTTCTCGTCAGTCACCGGAGATACGATCAGCGATCTGGTGCTGGTCACGGTAGCGGCACCACTGGCCGTGCTGGCTCTGCGCATGGGTCCTGTGGAGATCCTGGCGCTGATGATCTGCGCGTTTTGCACCCTGACAACACTACTCGGAGATTCGCCGATTAAGGGAGTCATTTCGGCTTGTATTGGCCTCCTGCTCGCATCGGTCGGTACTGACCCGGAACACTACAGTCCTCGGCTGATATTTGGTATTTATGAATTCTACGATGGTCTGCCGCTGGCATCCGTTGCCATCGGCATGCTTGCTGTGGCGGAAATCATTCGGCGTCTGGCCGCGAATCGGGGTCGCATTGGCAGTACTGCTGAGCAGCGTGCGTCTTCATACAGTGTATCGGCTGATCGGCTGAGCTTTGCCGAATTCTGGTCATGCCGTTTGACATTGTTACGCGGAGCGGGAATCGGAACATTGCTCGGAGCCCTGCCCGGCATCGGTTCAACGGCCGCAGCCTTTATGTCCTACGCCATGGCTAAGGCGGCCGCAAAGAACCCGGACAGCTTTGGAAAAGGAAACATTCAAGGCATTGCAGCCACCGAGTCGGCCAACTCGGCGGTCATGGGCGCCAATTTGATTCCCCTTTTGACACTTGGAATTCCAGGCAGCGTCAGTGCAGCCTTGATTGTGACCGCCTTTATGATACATGGCATTCAGCCCGGACCGCTGCTGTTCGAGAACCAGGCACGACTGGTCTATGGTCTGTTTGGCGCCATGATCATGGCCAATTTTGTCAACCTTTGGGTAGGGCAGATGGGTCTGCGATTCTGGATCAAGGTGGTATCGGCCCCCGAATCAGTGATTCTCTCCGTCGCTCTGCTGCTTTGTATCACCGGCGTGTCACTGTCGACTGGCGGTCTGTTCGGTGTTGCCGTCATGCTTGCGTTCGCAGCACTTGGGTTTGTATTGTCGAGCTTGGGATTCTCGCTGATCATTCTCATCATCGCATTCTTTCTTGGTGATCAATTTGAAAAATCCCTTGCTCAGACGCTGGCTTTGACCGACGGACAATTGACGATGGTCCTCAACTACCCGATTGCAGTAATGCTACTTGTACTGGCGATCGTTATAACCACATGGAGACCCATACTTGCAAGCTTAGGAAATCGTGGTCGCGCGGCTCAGTCTAAATGAATGGATAATCGGCTCGCTGCTGCAAACCAGGAGTGAAGAATGAACTACCAATCTGAGTAATCACAAGGCAAGCAGATGCAATCGATGAATGAGAGCGCCACAGCCACTGATGACAAGCTTGATCAGATACGCACTGAGACTGACGCAGAGGCCCACGAAAGCTCACCTGGTGATGATACGGCGTATTACGATGACGATGAACTGTACGTTCAAGGCATTATCAAAAACCATGTGATTACCGCCATGGGTCTGGGATTGTTGCCGGTACCTGTATTCGATGTCGTCTCGATCGTTGCGGTACAAATGAACATGGTGCACAGACTCGGTGATGCCTACGATGTACCGTTCAGGAAAAACGCTGTCAGGAGTAGCATTCTTACACTGATCGGCGGCGTGTTGCCAACGAGTCTGGGCGTTGTCGCGACAAGCTATCTCAAGCTCATTCCAGGACTGGGTTCCCTGGCAGGGGCTGCCGGCACCGTTGTGCTGGCGGGTGCATTGACATACGCCATCGGCCAGGTTTTTGATCGACATCTTGCCAGCGGCGGAGATTTTCTGAATCTGGATATCGCCTCAGCAAAAAAAATATTCAGGCAAAAATTCAGCGAAGGGAAAACAATGGCTGCCAAACTCGGAAAGAGACGCTAAATACGACTACCCGGGTTCATTGACGTGAGGTGTTGAGCTTGCATTGCATCATGATTGGAGTAGAACGTAGCCCATGTGAGATATGCCCTCAGCTATGCAACGGTGTCAGCTATTCCCGGTCAGTTGACAGTCATATGACTGTTTTATAATCAATGTCACTCGTTTCGATTACCAAAATCAGGAGGAATATTTGTCGTTAAATCAATAGTTTAAACGCTCGTCGGGAATTGCTGAGCTGAATACGACTATTCGGGTACGATGACGTGAGGTGTTGAGCTTGAAATGCATCGTGATTGGAGCAACACACAGCCCATTTGAGATATACCCTTGGCCATTTACTGCAATTGTCTGCCGGCGTCGTATCAATAATACGATATCGGGAAATATAATTCGGTCAAGATATTGCGTCACCCTCCCTTTTTTAAGATTTTCTTACTGCAATCAGCTAGCATAGGCTCAAAGAACTGTGTGGCGAGATGTGATCAGGGATGTTTGCTGATTCTTATAAATGGGCTGGTTGGTGAACGACAGGATACGGTGTAAGAAATCGATAGTTGTAAATGAAAAGCCATCTGAATCGGCATTGATATCGAACGAGGTGGCGGACGCCGTTTTGCACGATGCTGTGGGAAGGGATAATGCAGCTACCGACTCTGCTCTCCCGCAGGGTTCTCTGCCATACAGTTCGGTCGTGCCATGGTTCGAAATGCAATCTGCCAAGTCGCCAGACGCCACGGCAGTTGTCTTCTCAGACGATCGCGCACAAAACCATGCGAGTTTGAGTTATGGAGAACTTGACCAGCGTGCCAATCATCTTGCCCATCGGCTTATTGACATAGGTATCAAAGCCGACGACCTGGTCGGCGTGTGCATCGATCGGTCACTGAACATGATCGTTGCAATTCTGGGTGTGCTCAAAGCCGGTGGTGCATACGTGCCACTTGACCCTAACTACCCACGTCAACGCCAGCAACAAATGATCGTAAACAGCCGTTTAACGGCGATTTTAACAGATCATTCGGCAGCCGGCAGTGTGCCTGAGATTGACGGTAAGATCATCAATATCGATCACTGGTGCAACGAGCCTCCGCATCGAGCCAGCTCATCGCCCGACTTGGCATTGAGCCCCGATAGACTGGCATGCGTCATCTACACCTCCGGCTCTACCGGTAAACCAAAAGGGGTGATGATCGAGCACCGGAACATCGTCAACACGGTCTTGCGTGCTCGCGCACAATTCAATCCCGGCCCTGGCTCACGCGTGGCCTTGTTCGCTTCGATCAGTTTTGTCATGTCGATCGGTGACATTTTCTCCACATTATGCTCTGGCGCGACATTGATTGTGGGCTCTCGCAGCGCCATGATGCCGGGTGAGGCATTGACAGCTTTTCTACAAGCCAATCGCGTGGACACCATCTGCATGGCGGCCTCTTCTCTGGCGCTATTGTCAGCCGAGAGACATTCCGAGCTCAGCAATGTTCTGGTCGCCGGTGAGCCTTGCTCAGCAGATGTCATGCGACGTTGGGCCAAGGGCCGGAATTTCATTCTCGGTTATGGCATGACCGAGGCAACGGGCGGGGTTATGCACAAAAAATGCACGGGCAGCGAAGTCAGGCCCACCCTTGGCAAACCCAATCCTAATATGAGTATCCATATTCTCGACCAGGACATGCAGCCCGTGGGCAGGGGTGGGCACGGTGAGCTGTATATTGGCGGTGCAGGGCTTGGCCGGGGCTATCTGAATGACCCTAAACTAACAGCCGATCGCTTTCTCAAAGACCCTTTTAGTGATGATCCCGGAGCCCGTCTCTATCGCTCGGGTGACCTTGCGCGATGTCTGGACAGTGGTGACATCGAGTTTTCCGGTCGGGCTGATTTTCAGATCACTGTTCGTGGCTTTCGCATCGAGCCGTATGAAATCGAATCTGTCCTTAATCGTCATCAACAGGTGCAACGCGCAGTCGTTGCTGCACGAGTGGATCCGGCACATAACAAGCGGCTGGTTGCGTTTTACCAAAAGGCCCCAGATATCGATACTGACATCGGCAAGCTGCGTAGCGATTTGAGCAAGGAACTTCCCGAGCACATGATTCCGTCCACATTCGTACGCATGGAGCGGCTGCCGTTGACACCCAGTGGCAAACTGGACCGCTTGTCATTGCCGGACATGACTCAGGAGAACCTGACGGCACAGCTTACCGATACTGGCGATGGTGCCGTATCAAAAATCGAAAGCCTGGTGACGGATATCTTCTGTCAGGTGCTTGGCGTCAGGACACTGGGAGTGCGCGAGAATTTCTTCGAAATCGGTGCCGACTCACTCATTCTGGCAAAAACCTGCGATCAACTGCGAAGCAAGCTCGGGATTGATATACCGGTTATCCGATTGTTCGAGTTTCCCTCCATTCAGAGACTCTGTCGCTTTATCGAGGCAGGCACGGAACCTTCGACGGCAAGATCCACCCTGATTGATCCTGGTATCTCCAACGAGGATAAGGGTAAAAAGCCAGATAATGATCAACTGATCGTGCTGTCCGCTCGTGATCCCGATCAACTGCGCATGCAGGCACGTAGGCTGATCGAGCACCTGGAACAGCGTGGGGCGGGTCGCGAAAAGCTCCGTGACATTGCCTACACCTTGCAGGTCGGTCGCAAGGCTCTGCATCATCGATTGGCCGTTATTGCCGCGGAGGTCGATGCACTCGCCAGGAAATTGCAAGCATTCGCCAGCACCGGTCACCCGAGCGATGGACTGTTCCTTGCAGACAGCAGCAATCCGGACAGAACAGCAAAGGAGCTGCTGCAAATCTGGCAGCAAGGTTCGGAACGCACCAGGGTGTTTGCTGAGCGCGATCTGTCGCGATTGGCCCGCATCTGGATCGCGGGCGGCGAGGTGGACTGGCAGGCTCTGTATGCAGACGAACAACCGTATCGCGTGCCATTGCCAACCTATCCTTTCGCATTGAACCAGTACTCGCTGCCACCAGTGGTTGGAGCTGCCAACTTGAAGCAGCGGGACGGGCAGCAACGAACAGGGCAGACAGACCCCGATCAGCTTTTTTTCGCTAGCACCTGGCGGCAAGCGTCCATCCAATCCACAGGCCATGTCGACACGGGTGCAGTCCTGCTGTTCGACCATGACGAGGCATTATGCCATGCCTTCCGGAAATGCAGGCCGGAGGTTAGTGTGACCGTCGTGTCACCCGGAGCAGCTTTTAAACAGCTCAATGACGAGCGGTTTGAAATCAATCCTTGCCGTGCAGACGATTACCACGCGCTGTACCAGAGCTTGGAGCTAGCAGGCGGAATGCCTTCAAGAATCGTTCATTACTGGTCAAGAAAGCCACTGGAGGACGACTGGACAAGAACTCTGGACACTCAACTGGAACTGGGCTTTCTGGCCCTGTTTCATCTTGGCAAAATGCTGATATCGAGGCAGTCAAAGTCCGCAATTCGTCTCATCTACGCCCACACACAAAACGACTGCCCACTGCCCGCCTTTACAGCCGTGTCTGCCTTTGCCAACAGCCTGATGCTTGAAGAGCGAAGCATTCAGTGCCAATCGGTGGAATTCGACTCCGCTTTGTCGATGCAGCCGGTACCGGTGGCTAACACATTATTGCAGGAGCTTGACTGCACCGATCAGGCATTGCGTATACGCCACTCGACTCAGTCGCGTTTCGTCAGGAGGCTCGAGGAATTCAGACCGACACGGCACTCTACTGACAGGCTTCCCCTCAAGCGTCGGGGTGTCTACCTGATTACTGGTGGTCTCGGCGGCCTCGGTTTCATTTTCGCGGAGTTCCTGGCCGAACGCTACCAGGCAAGGCTTGTATTGACTGGTCGCTCAACTTTGTCGATCGGGCAGAAGGCTGAAATCGAACGACTAGAGAGCTTCGGCGCCGAGGTGCTCTACTTGACCTGCGACATCACTGATTCATCGGCTGTAAGGGCCCTGATACAAACCGTCAAAGCACGATTTGCAGAGATCAACGGGGTCATTCACAGCGCCGGGGTGATTCGACGTCATTTTATACGGGATACGCAAGCAGGAGACATCGAGGCGGTCCTGCCCCCAAAACTGTCCGGCACGATCCATCTCGATCACTGTCTGGCAGACGAAGCTCTTGATTTTTTTACGCTGTTCTCGTCGATTTCGGCTGAAATTGAAAGCCTGGGCCTACCTGCCTATGCGTTTGCCAATGCTTTTCTTGATCAATTCGCACGCTATCGCGAATCTCTGCGCGCACAAGGATCAAGACACGGGAAATCATTGTCGATCAACTGGCCACTCTGGCGCCACGGTGGTATGCAGCCGGGACAGCAGACCGAGAGTATTCTTGCGCAGACGCTCGGCATGCACATGCTGCGAACTGAGACAGGTATCGATGCCTTCGTCCAGGGGCTCGGATTCGAGCACAGCCACTTCATGCTGATCGAGGGCAATGCGGAAAAAATACGCAAGGCGGTGGTCGGACCGAAAGTGCAACCCTCGACTCAGTCATCTCGTGCAGAGTTGGAAGGTGCCTGGATGGATCGCTTGGGCACGATTGCTGCCGAGTTTCTAAAGAGGTCACGATCGTCGATCGATCCGAACGAAACCTTTGATGCTTTCGGCTTCGATTCGCTGGGGCTGACCGAGTTCTGTGTCAGGCTGAATACGGACTGTCAGCTCTGTGCGCCGTTGACACCCGCCGATTTATTCGAGCATTCAACGATCAGCGCACTTGCAGCGCACCTGGCCAAAGTATCGACGACAGACATTGAACCGCTACCAGGTGGTCAACAGCCAGGAGGCCAGCCCCCCCAAGTCGCAGATAGGAAACTTCCAGCGCACGAATCCGCTCTGGATTTAAAGCAAGTGACCATAGAAGTGCTCACACTGGCAGCGGCAAGCTTGCTAAAGCGTGATCGACATGAGCTAAATCCAGACGAGACGCTCCAGGATTACGGCTTCGATTCACTCGGTCTGACAGAGTTCGCCGTTGATTTGAACAAACGCTTTGATCTGTCTCCGCCTCTGTCACCTGCCGTCTTGTTCGAACATTCGAGTATCAAGGCACTTGCAGTATTTCTCGTTGAGGTCCATCAGCGCGAACTGATTCAGGCGCTCGGATCGAATGAAGACACGCAAACAGGCGTGCCAGAAACAGCAATGCAGACAAAGGCGCCGGTGGTCACCCAATCACCAAGGCCGCAAACGACTTGCAGTTCGCTCCAGACTCCAGCAGCAGCATCGACCAGTGCTGAGCCGGTGGCCATTATCGGCATGAGTGGCATGCTACCGCAGTCCGACAGTCTGGAGCAGTTCTGGCAGCACCTGGTCAATGGTGATGACATGATCACACAGGTGCCTGCGTCTAGGTGGGACTGGAAGAGCTGCTACGGTGATCCGGAAACTGAGGACAACAAGACCAACATCATCTGGGGAGGTTTTCTGAACCGGATCGAGGCGTTTGATCCTCTGTTTTTCTCCATCTCACCGCGTGAGGCAGAGATGATGGACCCTCAACAGAGACTCTTTCTCGAGGTAAGCTGGAAAACCATCGAAAACAGCGGTTATCGTCCATCCGACTTCTCGGGTTCCCAAACCGGAGTCTTTGTCGGCATTACCAATTCTGGCTATCGTGAGCTCATTGCGCGTCACGAACCCTCGATCGACGCCTTTGCTGCAACTGGCACTGCACTCTCCATGGTACCGAATCGGGTATCGCATCTGTTGAATCTGCACGGACCTAGCGAGCCTGTTGACACCGCCTGCTCCAGTTCTCTGGTAGCTGTGCATCGTGCCGTCCGTGCGATCCAATCCGGTGAGTGCGAGATGGCGATCGCCGGCGGGGTGAACGTAATCCTGTCACCCCTCAACTACATCTATCTGGCCAAGGCCGGCATTCTGAGTCCCAATGGTCGATGCAGTACCTTCGATGCCCAGGCGGATGGCTTCGTTCGCAGTGAAGGCGTCGGCGCGCTGCTTCTGAAGCCATTGCACCAGGCACGTGCCGACGGTGACAGGGTTCACGCCATCATTCGTGCCACTGCAGTCAATCATGGTGGGCATGCCAACTCACTTACCGCTCCCAATACCTCTGCCCAGGCTGCCTTGTTAGTCGATGCTTACAGCAAGGCCGGGATCGATCCTGCAACCGTCAACTATATCGAGACGCATGGCACGGGTACGCGACTTGGTGATCCGGTTGAGATCAATGCGTTGAAAAAGGCGTTTTCCGAACTCCATGAGAAATGGGGTAAGGGCAGGCACAGAACCCACCATTGCGGTATCGGCTCGGTAAAAACCAATATCGGGCACTTGGAAGCGGCGGCTGGCATGGCCGGAATCTTCAAGACGGTGATGGCGCTTGATCGGGAAGTTCTGCCCGGTAACCTTCATTTCGACACATTGAATCCCTTCATCGACCTAAGGGACAGCCCGTTCTACGTTGTCGACAAGACCCGGGCCTGGACGACAGAAACTGATAGCAGCGGCAATCCGTTACCAAGGCGTGCAGGTGTCAGCTCATTCGGGTTTGGCGGCGCCAATGCGCATGTGGTGCTCGAACAGTCGCGGCCAGATGCATCGGACACGGCAATGCCCACTCGTGCGCCAAGCGCTGTAAGCAAGGACACGGCCGAACGTGTCTTTGTCCTTTCGGCTAGAAATCGAGATCGGTTGCAAGTCTACGCTCGCAATCTGGCAAGTCACTTGTGCGAAGAGACTGCACAGCCAACTGAAATCAATGGTTGGCGTACGGCATTGGTCAAGGATCTGCGTAACATGGCGGCGGACATGCTCGGTCTGGAAGCGGATGCTGTGTGTCCTGATACACCTTTGCACGAATGCGGACTTGACCACAGGATTGCCGGCGAATTTGCAGATCTGGTGGCGACGCGATTGGGTGTTGAAGACGCGTTTAGAAGTCTGCAAACGCAGCCGAGCCTGAATGCCCTGGCGGATGAGCTTGCCCGACGCTACGCTCCGTTGCTGGTAGCGCACTATTCTTCCGCAAATGCAAAGTCTGGATCATTTGGGCCATCACCCACACGACTGCCCAGATCGGTGGATATTGCTTACACCTTGCAGATTGGCCGTGAACCCATGTCCGAGCGTCTGGCCATCGTTTGCCGACTGGCCGAATTGCCGGTGAAACTCAGGCAATTTGCCGATGGTGACCAAGGCAGTGACGGTGTGATCGCCGGTCGTGTCGCAGCCAGCCCACCAGTTGCAAGTCTGCTGACTGAGGAACCGTCGGGGTCGCGCTTTCTCGAAGCCATGATCGATGCCGGTGCATTGAACAGATTGGCAAGTCTTTGGGTGCTGGGGATCGATATCGACTGGAAAAGGCTCTACGACAAACAGAATCCACAGCGCATACCGTTACCGACATACCCCTTTGAGCGCAGGTCCTGCTGGATTGAAACAGGCCATGCCGAGTCGGCCACGGCTGCCCACTTCTCTGATAAATCACATGCCGCTCACCCAGGCAACTTGTCGCCGCCGGGCGCATCCATGTCGATAGCGGAAGGTGAAGCATCGAGCGTGACCCTGGATGCGAACTCTAGTGCCGGAGCAGGCGTTAGCCCGCAGGATTATGTCACTGGTGTGATTGCCGGAATTTTGAAAATCGATACAGACAGCATAGACCCTGATGCCCATATGGAGGCTTACGGTGTCGATTCGCTGATCATCAGCCGGATGACTGCCGCGTTCAAGCCTGATTTTCCTGAACTCTCACCGACGATCTTCTACACCTGCAAAACTTTCGGGGAGGTTTGTGAACAACTGGCAGAACGTTACCCAGAGGCTTTTGCAGCTTTGGGTGTCCAGCCGTCCAGCCTGCAGGAATCCCTTACCCCTCTGATGCAGACGGGCAGCATCCGCCCATCGAATCTTGCGTCCGACTCGGCGACAAGTGGCAACCTGGCAGAGCACACCAACTCCGACACCGACACCGACACCGACGAGGATATCGCCATCATCGGGGTGAGCGGTCGTTTTCCGGGTGCACCCGATGTCGCCACCTTCTGGGAAAATCTGAAGTCCGGCAAAGACAGCGTGACCGCTATACCTGGCGAGCGCTGGAACCCTGAAGACTATCCTGGGGTCTATTGCCGCCAAGGCGGATTTCTAGATGATATCGACAGATTCGATGCACGCTTTTTCAACATAACCGCCGATCGCGCTCGATTCATGTCCGCGCAGGAAAGACTGTTCCTGCAGACTGCCTGGTCCTGTATTGAAGATGCCGGATATACGCGAGAACGACTGGCAGATCCGCAGGCTGGTGACCGGCGAGGTGACGTCGGCGTTTTTGCGGGCGTTTCTTACAACGAGTATCAGCTCAATGCAATGGAGGAATGGGCAGCCGGCAATGTCGTACCTGTCAATACACAGATCTGTTCGGTTGCTAATCGGGTATCTTATTTTCTTAACCTGCGTGGACCGAGCCTGAGCGTCGATACCGCATGCTCCTCCTCACTCTACGCTCTTCATCTGGCATGCAGGAGCATCCGTAGCGGCGAATGCTCGATGGCCATCGCTGGCGGGGTCAACCTGTCTCAGCATCCAGCCAAATACGTCACGCTCTGCTCGATCAGCATGTTGTCACGCAAGGGCCGCTGCAATGCTTTTGGCGAAGGCGGTGACGGCATGGCGCCGGCCGAGGCCGTCGGTGCGGTGCTGCTCAAGCCGCTGAAACAGGCCCGGCATGACGGTGATCCGATTCACGCGGTAATCAAGGGCACTGCGGTCAATCACGATGGCAAGACCTATGGCTATACGGTACCCAATCCGGTGGCCCAGACAGAAGTGATCCGCGAGGCGCTCGCCAGGTCCGGGATCGATGCCAGCTCGATCAGCTATGTCGAAGCGCATGGTACGGGTACTTCTTTGGGAGATCCGATAGAGATCGAAGGTCTGACCAACGCGTATCGCAACAGGCGAGAAGAACAGGGCTCCTGCGCTATCGGATCGGCCAAGTCGAATATCGGTCACGCCGAAGCCGCTGCAGGTATCGTGCAGGTGATCAAGGTGCTCCTGCAAATGCGACATCACACCCTTGTTCCGTCGATCCTGCATGGCAGTGATCGGCTGAACCCGAACATCGATTTCGAACGCTCCCGCTTCCATTTGCAGAGAAGCCTTGAACCATGGCAGCAGCCAATTTCCGATAGGGAGGATAAAAGGCCATTACCGCGTCGGGCAGGAATCACGTCTCTGGGCGCGAGCGGCGTGAATGTTCATGTCATCATGGAAGAATACGAAGATGCGCTCGAGGGCAGGAGGCCTGGTGAGGCTGTCATACCGGCCGGGCCACTCATCGTCCCGATCTCGGCCAAGCAAACGGACAGATTAGTTGCCTGCGTAGAGGCACTTGCACGGCATCTGACACGCATATCCGACAATCTTCCTAGACTGAGCGACATTGCCCACACGCTGCAAATCGGGCGTGAGGCGATGGACCACCGGGTGGCATTTCTGGCGTGCAGTACATCCGAACTGATCGGCCTGCTAAAAGACTTTGTCGCGGCCGGATCCGCTGCTTCTGCGATCGGCATGAGTAAGGACATCGATCCGCAAGGAATGGATGAAATCGCCCGAAGCTGGGTCAATGGCGAGAGCGTGGACTGGTGTGTAGCGAATCGGGCCGCAGTTGCCCCACGGTGCATCAGCCTGCCGGGCTATCCCTTCAAGGGCCAGCGTTTCTGGATCACCGATTCCACCGCACCCGGTGCCGATCTGCGGCGCACCGACCGTCCTCTTGGCACTGCCAGTGACACCTCTGCAAGCGATGCTGCAGCGTGTCAAGCACAGCAAGCCGACAATGCCGCTGGCACGCCCGCCGACAATGCGGTGGGCATCCCGGCAATGTTGCTGGAACTTGCCGAAGCTCCCCAGTCCGAGCAGGTGGAGATCATTGCCCGGCAGTTGCAGGACATGGTTGCCAAACTCCTTGGATACGAGACGGAAGACAGACCACCGGTGGATGAGGGATTCTTTGCCATGGGGGTCGAATCCATGCAGGTGGTAAGCCTGCAAGCACAGATTGGCGAGGTGTTTCAGTATGAGCTGGAAGACACCGCAGTCTTCGACTATCCGGACATTGCTTCACTCGCTGATCACCTTGTGGCCAGCATTCCGTTCGACGATATCCTTGTCGAGCGCGGCGCATTACAGGCAGATGGGTCCTTAAGCGTTGCTGGAGAGACTGTCGATGGCGAGTCGATGCCTTTCACTGCTTCGCTGGAGGGAAATACAACTACGGCACAGAATGCAGACACCCTGTCAAACTCTGATCCGACACTTGTGTCGTCCGTGGAGGGCTCTGCACCCGACGCGGATACAGGTCACAGTCCTATCGCTGACGATCTCGATTTATTGGACAAGGGGCCACTATCTGAAGACATTCGCAATATGAGCGGCAGGCAAGTGCGTGCGGCACTCGTGCAGGAACTGCTCGAGGTCCCTGCATGAGCTTACTTACCGGCAGGCGGACACGACGCATGAGGGCGATCACCAGCATCGACGATCTGAGAGTGATCCATCGGCGCAATGTACCGAAAATGTTCTATGACTATGTCCAGTCGGGGAGTTGGACGGAAAAAACCCTTCGCGACAACCAGGCTGATTTCGCCCGTATCGGGCTCCGTCAGAGAGTGGCGATCGATGTCTCCTCGCGCTCCACGACTTGCCGGATACTCGGCCGACAGGCGGCCATGCCAGTGGCATTGGCTCCGGTCGGTATGGCCGGATTGCACAATGCCGATGGTGAGATCAAAGCGGCACGGGCCGCCGAGCGATTCGGTGTTCCGTTCACGCTGTCCACGATGTCGATCTGTTCGATCGAGGATGTTGCCAAGCACACGACCAAGCCGTTCTGGTTTCAGGTTTACACCTTGAAAG
>JBCAUA010752132.1:0-15010 GCA_038406235.1 Peronia verruculata | reverse complement strand
GATGAGTGGAAGCTTTGTAAAGGTAGAGGAATACTGCTTTTTCCTTCCCCCCCCCCCCCCCTCAGATTAACTCGCTTAGCTATTAGGACACTTTGTGGGATGCAATGGAAAAGGCACATTGTGCTTTATTTAAGACACACTCCTAAATAGTATTTCTTTAATATAAGGAATTGAGGTCAATCTTTAAGCAAATTTCCTCCTTCACAAGGCTAGTCCACCAATATGTCATACAATCAGTCAGTTGAGTGGGAGAGAAGTTTCCGAACAGAAGGTCGTAAATTTCTGAGAAAATTCCTCACACAACTTTTAAGCGCCAGTTCTTTTGCATGCTTTCACTGGAAAGGAAAGGAAGAAAATATCTTTTATCAGAAATCCAGCACTGATCTTTCATAACTGAGGTTTACTAAATTTGAGGTTTACTAAATTTGAAAAAAAAAAAAAGTTTTTGCAATTAGCAATACTGAATTTTGTTACCAGCATTTGGTAAAAATTATAATCATCATTTGCAGTTCGGCAGCATTTGATCCCTCCCTGTGAGGAAAAAATATAAGCGATATGGAGCCCTAAGGATGTCATGGGTTAACGAGGCTCCAAAACTCCAGCATTCATTTTCCTTCGTATATCTCGGGCAGTTCTAACGATCAGTGTGTCTGTAACATGATTTGACCTGCTGCGTCAAGCTATCCATTTTCTCTCTCCTGCCTCTCTCTACTTCTCTTTCACCAATTTTTATCTATTGTGTAAAGCGCTTTAATCTCATCGTTTTTTCCATCACGACTTCACTATTTCAGTGTCTCCTTTCTTTCACCTCATTTATCTCACGTGCTCTCTCACATCCTGGTTTGCAATGTTGACACTGTGATTTGGATTGCGTGCGAGGTGTCTGCCACGTCCAATCCCTATGACGACGTAATTGAAAATAAACTTCCAAATCAGTTGTTTTTCAGCCCCAGGTAAATAACGTCATGCGATCGATTTTGTGAGGCGGCTTGGAACAGTGTGATTATGGATAAAAAGCCTTGGCCATTACCGGACATTAAAACACTGGAACGCTATGGGGTGGGAAAGGAAGAGTGCAGTACTGTAGTTTCTTCCTTAGTTCGACATTTATCTTTGTACGTTTGTGTGACATTGCTGGCGCTGAGCTCTAGGTATTCTGACATTTACCATCAAACATATTCAAACTCTGTGCTCGGAATTTGTGTCCGTCACGTTTGTACCATGGAGTCTATTCAACTACGAACATCAGACAAAATGGACCATAGTTCCAAAGATTTGAGTTATAGATAGATCTAATTTCATGACAGGCTTAACTGTTGGTATTGTGAATGATATTGACTTGTTCTTCCAACAGGGGCGATTTTATGACACAATCATTATGGCTTAACAATGTGGTCTTGGAACTCTGAAGTTTGGCACAGGTGTTATAAGGAATTTTTCAATGATATTATTTTACCAAGGAATGTTCAGTCTATATTTCCGAATTCCACGTGTTCAATAGCGCTCATAAAACAACTACACTTAAAGAACAAAACGCCATATAAGATCCCAAACAATCTCTGTCTTCTGCCATTTCTCACATGTGAAGTATGTAGGACATTTGAGGGCAAATGGCAAGTAGCAGCAAATCTTAGATTACTTAAAAAAAAAAGAAAAACACATACACACACACATACACAAGTGCCATGAGAGATGTCTAGCAGGTAACATTCTTCATTAAAAAATGTATTTGGGAACGTAGCCATTTGAACAGAGCTAATCACAGATCTGAAAAACCGATTTCATCACATTCCCGCTGGCTCCAGCAACAGCTCTGCGATTTAATACAACTTCATAAAGAGACTGTAGCCAGAGCAGAACTACGTGTGAGGAAATAGTTGAGTGATCTGTACCGTGAAGAATATTTGAGTGCCTGAGCCCCAGCCATGGCAGACAATTTCACTTCTCACACGTCCAATCAATCAATACGTACAGCGTCACATTTCTTCTCCTTCAGTCTCACTCTGCGTGTCTTTCTGTCAATCATCGCCGGCCTCATCACGATATTCATTGCTCTGGCTAACGGCACCATCATCGTAGCACTTGTCACCTCCACTCGTCGAAAGCAGCGTCAAGGAAGAAATAACATCACCAAGATTCTGATGACGTCATTGGCCGTGACAGACGCAACACTTGCTCTCACTGTTCTCCCACTGGACATATACAGGATCACTCAGAATGGACACTTCTATTTGGGGAATATTATGTGCATAGCTAAATTCGCTATAGACTATATTCTTTGCTGTATATCCATTTATCATGTGATTGCTATGGCTTTCGACAGGTATATAGCGGTCTGCTGGCCACTGGTATACAGACATTTGAGCAATAAAGCGGGATACGTTATGATAAGTCTGTCTTGGATTCTGCCTTTTGTTCTTGTAGTCACTACATTCCCGTTATTCATTGACATGCATACGGAACAGAACAATGGACTAGATCAACCGGTGACAGCGTGTCTATTCGATGTCAGTACCACATTTATGTATGTATTGATTATTTTGATTCTGTACATACCTTTGTCCGGCATATTCCTCTTGTATTTTCTAGTCTTGAGAGAGGTCCTACGGTTTCTCAGACGGAGGCCACAACTGCAGGCCCGGTCGACACCATGGCAAGACAAGACAATTCATGAACCATCGTCAGCCCTCGTGTTGTCAGAGATCTCAGCTGCTGGCAAAGTCCAACACGATGGGACAGACAACAGACAGACACATGCCATCAACTCTCGGCCAGCTGACACTTCCACACATGATAGCAATGTGCTGACAACCTCTCAGGATAGGACACGTCCAGGAGCTATGTCAGGAGTCATAGAAACCCAGGCACTTGGCATTCGATCAAACAGGTCAACCAATAGCTGTGGCCTTACTGATCTTTCCCCAGAGAGAACATCACCATATGGCGCCCCAGCTGTGGAGGTGGAAGGTCAGGGTTACAGTAGTGAACAACCCAGAGTGGCTGGCACAAAGCTGACAAGTACCACGGGAAATCCTACACAGCCGATACAACAGAAAAAGATGAGCCTGAAGGCGGTTAGGACAGTTGGTTCTATTGTTATCTGTTTCACCCTGTGTTGGCTGCCCTTTGCCATTTTTGCTCTAATTCGGAATCAGAACATTATTCCTGTTCGACATAGACTAGATCTGGCTATGAGTTGGCTTGGATATATCAACTCTGCCCTTAATCCACTTGTCTACTGTAGCCACAGATCTATTCGAAAATCTGTGCAAGACCTGATCAATTCTTGCAATCTAATTCGAAGATTCAAAACATCTTAATATTTTCTGTGAATGATTAATACATGAAGTATAGAAAGAAGAGGTGAAGTGAGGATAAGAAAAATGAAAAATAATGATAATGATGATAAAAAAGAACGAAACAAACCAAGAGAGAGAGAGAGAGAGGAGAGAGAGAGAGAGAGAGAGAGAGAGAGGAGAGAGGAGAGAGAGAGAGAAGAGAAAGAGAGAGAGAGAGAAACTCATATAAATCATATATTTCGTCCTCGTTATGCAAGCCATTTTAGAATCTTGAAAGATCCCCTCGAGCTTGAAAGAGACAAAAACTGACTTATATAGTAAACATAATGCCTATTTCCTCTTTTGTCTTAATCGTGAGACTCACTGTGTTCAACAGTTTATTGTATAGATGTAATAAATGAGGATATGAATTATGGATCTTTCAATTCTCATATCTGAACATCTGAATTTAAGATCGTCATTGCCATTATGATTCTCGTCCTTGTTATCTGACACTTTGCAAATTCATTTTATCCCATACTATCTACTGATGTTTACACTCAACAACGTATAGATCTACTATAGTGTCTTTTAGAGGGTGGCCCTCAGTTGTTGTCCCACACCATTTTTCAATGACCCACCATCCCCGCCTCCCGCCATTAAATTGTCACTGATCATCTTCACAGCTGCCCATATCAGATTGTTAGCCTTTAAGTTCCGTCTGTTGAGGACGTCTGCAATAATCTTGGCCATACTGGCGTTGTCTGAGATTTTGACCTTTAAGGGTTTCAGCCCTCACTATGACCTCATATAAGTTGAATATTGGAACAAAGATTCTCGTTTTTTTTTCCCATGTTACTGTCTGTGACACTAGCAGGGTGTGGAGTTTTAAATGTCTGCAGCAAACAGGTGAATAAAAACAATAAATAAAAGAAAACAATAGACTTTTCGCCCGGAACATATTTTCAAAGTGCCCTTGCTGTACTTAGGTTAGTTTTTTCCTTATATCTAACAGTTAATATAATGAACTATCTAGCTGTACTTAAGTCAAACTAGTCTTCGTGTCTATATCGTGTTAGGAAGTGTCGAGCCGTCGTTTCTTGTTGTCCTTAGGCTAGACTAATCTTCGTGTCTGAGTGGACTCATGCCATGACTTTCCGAAAATCTATCTAGATCTGTCTGAGAATACATTTTCCATCAGATTCTAATATATACATGTTCTAGAGAATCAATAAATTAAAGATCTTCGAAGCTCTAGATCTCCACGGTTCTACGGCTCCTTAAGTCCGATAAGAGCACCACGGCTACAGGAACTAGAATGTCTGAGGTCTGGCTAGTCATTGCCACATCGTTTTATTTTTATCAGACTTGAAAATAACACTGTCCTGAAAAGCAAAACAAAGCGACGAAACTACGTACAGAGAGGGGAAAAATCATGAAATAGTATCAGAGAATGAAGTGGTGGGTTGTTTTTAACAGCTAGCCGGCGTGGTTGGGAAAGGTGGGAGGGGGAAATGGCCACTGCATCGACAAAAGGAAACTGTAGACACTTCCACTGTGTCTCCGAGTTTTCCCCTCACAGAAATTTGCTGCTGATAGCCATGTCAACATGAGACCCAGTCAGTTAAAGTATGTCCTTCCATTATCTTCACATAGTGTCAGTGTGTGGTATTTGCACACAGTTTATTTCGCCTTTCCACTTAAGAGAAAAACAAATTTCAACATTCGCGTTTGAGTAGATTGCTTGAATACCGACAGGGAATCAGTGCACTATCAGATACAATACAGACAATGAGCACTAAAGGCTGAGGTCATCAACTGCTGCAGCTACGACAGACCAGAAATCTACCAGGAAAACAAGAGCCTCGTCCTTACTGCAATGATGACAGGCCTCCTTGATGTCTGCTGTGATGTTGATCCCTGTGGTATGTGACATAGATGGAAATGGAACGACATTAATAACCTTTTCACTAATAAAGAGATATTTTATATATTTTTTCTTTTTTTATGTTAATATAGCAAATGTGCTATTTAACTCTAAGAACGCTGTTAAGTGAAAGTTTTTAAAAAAATCTGAGATTATTTAAAATTTGGAATAAAGGAAGAAAAAGAAGAAGAAGAAGAAGAAAAAAGAAGATGATGATGAATTCCGCGACTGATAATGAGTAACAAATTTTGATATAAAGCAGTAGCCAGTTTTCTTTCACACTCTGTCCTCATTAGAAGAAACATTCAGGATGACCAGAAAGACTACCCAGGCAAATCCAGCAAGAACAATTAAGATTTCTTACATTTCCCGAAAATGTGCATAATCTTGGCAATCATCGTCAATATGTTTTGTTCCCTCGATTCTGTAAGGCTGGAATAAGTTGCTGAACTGAGCTTGGATAATAAGTCAGGTCAATAGATGGAATTGTGAGCTGGCTATTTGAACAACAAAAAACTTTCGGACTGTGAGAAAAATCAATGCTTATCTGCTACTTTCACACATTGTCTCTGAGACATGGACTGTCATTTGTGAGAGGATATTAAGTGTTATTTGTCGTTAAAGGGCAATTCAGGAATCAAGTTTTGTATAGCACTGTAACATACAGGAACTGTTTCAATAGATATATTTGAAACGATTAGGGAGGGACGACCAATTGAAACACGGGCTGCCAGTTTAAATAAGGAGTTAAGTGTGCAGTTAAATCATACAGTCATGGTGAAACCGGGCCAGTGAAACAGTTGCTCCTCACCTCTAAGATTGTCTTCATCTCAAGAAGGCGATTCGTTAAGGAGCAGTCATTCAATTTATCGGTTGATCTTTTTTTTTTTTTCAGTGGTCGATTCTGGGACATTCTGTTGATCGATGGTAGTGGTTATAGTTTAGCTGAGTCATGCACATATATCCACAATTGTTCTCCACGGACATGATCTCCGGAGTCATTATTCTGTGAAATTATAAAGGACATCGTTAAAGAAGGGAAAAATTCACTTTTAGTTGAACAGAATTGAGGTACACGCAGCTCATTATTTTCAGAATGATTCCAGTGCTGTTTTTGCTCAACCTATATGAAATGCGACACGAGGAAATGAGACTCTCGTCAAATTTTGAGCATATGGAGTTATTGGTATCACTGTAAAGATTATTCATGTTCCTATCAGTGTGTGAATAAATGATTGTTCTATCTTAAAAAGAAGTTGAGTTAATGGCAATTAAACACGATGGGGGTGCTCTGTTGAAAAATAGAGAAAATGGCCACTCACTTTTGTAAATCCCATCCTTCTTTATCGTTGTAAGGCCATGCCACTAAATTACTATTTTTTGGTTTTTATTCTCGATATATTTGAGTAAGCTGAACTCTGAAATGCATTTTTAGATTGATATAGAAGGATTTGACGAAGAAAAAGAAAATGTGTTAAAAATTCATCCACTATTGAAAAACACGTGTTTTCTCCGGTCAGCTCAGTTTGATGAGCGCTTGATTTCATCGTGTCGTGTCTCATATTTGTCTCTAACGAGTGGTTTTGTACAAGAGAATTGATGGGACATGTAGTCCAAAACAACAATTGCTGCAGAAAGCCATGGCCGACAACGTAACTGTTCAAACTTTAAATCTATCATCATCTGTCACATATTCTCTCTACGCCAATCTCAGTCTCCGAGTTTTCCTGTCAATTTTTGCCATTCTCGTTACCGTCTTCATCGCTCTGGCCAACGGAACCATCATCGTTGCACTTATCATCTCCATTCGCCGAGAGCGACTTCGAGGGAAAAACATCATCACCAAGATTCTGATGACGTCAATGGCCGTGAGTGACGCAAGTGTGGCCGTAACCATTCTCCCAATATCCATATACAGGATTATTCTTAACAAAGAATATTCCCTGGGAATTGACTGGTGTATGGCTGAACTCATTCCTGTCATTCTGGATAATTTTCTGTGCACAGTGTCTATCTGTCATGTGGTTGCTATGGCTTTAGACAGGTATATGGCTGTCTGTCTGTCCTTGGTATACAGAAAACTAAGCAATAGAGCTGGTTATATCATGATCAGTCTGGCTTGGATTGTGTCTTTAGTTTTAGTGGGTGTCATTTTTTTAACATCTGTCGATGTCTCGCGAGTTAAGACCAAGGATCTAGAGCAGTCAACGACATTGTGTTTATATGATTACAATATCACATTTATGATACTTCTTGTCATTGTTACCTTATACATACCCTTTATCCTCATATTCGTCTTGTATTTTCTCATCTTGAGAGAAGTCGTACGGTTTCACAGACGGAGGCCGCGGTTGCATGCCCAGTCGACACCACAGCAAGACCGAAATCTTCATGGATCATCATCACGTCTCATGTTATCAGAGTTCTCAGCCTCTGACAACGTCCAGCAAGGTGAGACAGACAACAGCCAGACACAGGACACCAGGTCTCGGTCATCTGACACCTCCACTGTACCAGGAGTCACACAAACCAGGTCAGATGATACCCCATCAAACAGATCAAACAATAGCCGTAACCTTACTGATCTTTCCCCAGAGAGATCATCACCAGATGGCGCTCCAGCCGTGGAAGGTCAACGTCACAGCTGTGAGCGATCCAGATTGGCTGAGACAAACCTGTCAAATATCACCGGCTATCCTACGCACCCGATACAACAGAAAAAGATGTTCGGCCTGAAGGCGGTCAGGACAGTTGGTTCTATTGTTATCTGTTTCACCCTGTGTTGGCTGCCCTTCTCTATTTTCATACTTCTTCAGTACTACGTGACTATTCCTGCATGGGCTGTGGTAAATGTCACTCTAACCTGGCTCACGTACCTCAATTCTGCCCTTAATCCACTCGTCTACTGCGCCCACAGATCCATTCGGAAATCTGTGCAAGAGCTGATTTGTTCTCGCAATCTGATCTGCAGATCCTAAATGTTGTGTAGTGTATTGATTTATTGGCGAAAAAAGCGAAACTTGAGCACACATTATTCTGGCCCCACAGGGAAACGCCAGTCACATATCACGTCTTCTCACATTCATCGGCCAGAAACCAACAAGCCTACAGTAGCTGGATATGGAGCATGTTCAGAGTATTGTCTACATAATGATTGTAACTCGAATACATTTTGCGTTGTTGTCTTTGTCCTTTCAGAATCACTTATTCCTTGTACATTAATATTAAGTCCATCATCTGAGTTCATTAGACCTGCGTGAAATATGTCATCACAATCAGTCTCCCTCTGATCCGTGACAAAAACAAAAGGAAAACAGATCCAATCTTCGACACATTTCAAAATCAGATCTCTATAAATGTTACACAAGATAGACAGATAGATAAATAGAATAAGATATATGTATATATAAGTGTATAAATTGGCAGGCAAAATAATAATAATAATAATAATAATAATTTAAAGGAGAAGCCGAGATGGTGCAGTTTTGAGAGAGGGAAAGATAAAAAGATTAACCATCAAAGAAAAATTAAGAATTAAGCAGCGAGCCATCAATAGAAGAAATAAGAGGAATAGAAGACTGAAAGAAAAATGAGAAAGAAAGAAAGAAAGAAAGAGAGAAAGAAAAAGAAAGAAAAAAGAAAGAAAGAAAGAAAAAAAAGGAAGAACGGAAGAAAGAGACTGAGAGTGGAATAGGAGGGAAGGGGGTTGAAAGGGATAAGAAAAAAAAGGAGCGAGAGTAAGAAATCCTCTTCATTACGCTTCGGTCTTGTGCGATCGGCTCGAAGAGAATTGAAGGGCCTCTGTCACAACACATAGTTCAGATAGCCTGTCCGAGCTTAGGTAAGTGTAATGACAAATTAAAAAAAACAACAACAACAACAACAACAAAAAAAAAAAAACAGAAGATAGGTGATGTTGCTAATTGAAATACAACACGCTGTAGCTCAAATCTCACGATACGACTGCGAAGCAGCCCTGAATTATGTCATTCATAGATCCTCTTCTCATCAATCAAACTATCGTGATCTCAGTTCTTTCTTGTCCTATCTCCATTTTGGGCGATTTGGAGATATATATGTCATGTGAAAAAGGGATGGTAAATCTACCATATTATATTATAGTCATTTCACCGATCAGTTGCCCAAACAGATATACTGTGAAAATCATTTTGTTCTATCTCCTATGTACACAAACAGTTGCTAAACACAACTCATCAATTTTCTCAAAATGAGAAAAATGGAGATAGGACAACAGAGAACTGAGCTCTGGCTATGTCACAAAACACGTTCATCGTTTTCCTCCTTTGAATAGAAAATGTACTGGGCAGTCAAAGGTGGATCAAGCCTGGATGAACAGCATTGTTGGTGAACTCCCATTTTTTGGAAGGAAGTGGTTGATCATCTGACTCAAGTTGTACACTTTTCGAAAAAAAAATTTCAATATAGAGTTGTTCTACCAAAGTCCCCATGCCCTTAGCAGTTTGTGAGCAACAAAGATCATTGTCTTTGACGACACTTGAAACAGAATCTTTTTGTAGTTTAAATGATGATGTTGTCTGTGCCTTTATGTAATCTGTTCTCAGTCCGATCTGCTTTCATATTTCAGAAAGTGTTATTTATAAAAAAGTCTATTTACACGACCAGTCTTCGTGCATTACTCACAATAACGGAAAAAATCCCGAGCGCTGTCCCACGTGTCGGTAAACAAAGAAACTTCTCTTCTCCAAACGCTACTTCTCCTTTTCCTAATGATTAAAATAAACTAGACCAACCCCGCTAGCTTAACCTGCTGGGATCCTCGACCAGCGCTCGTCCACCCTAAAGCTAACATGTAGGTCCAAAGAGCAGGTGACGAGTGTTCAAGATAGACCCAGTCGCGTAAATAGACACTTCCTTATAAAAATTTCATGGAACTTTAAATGTAAGATTAGATTGATGGTTGCACTTAAAGAGAATTCTAAACTTGATCATTCAAAACGTTGTCATTATTTCAAAGTCAAGAAATGAATGTATTTTTTTTTTTCATATTCATCTTGTACTGGCCTGTCAAATGTAATTTTATGTTTCCCTGCTTTTGCTGTCTTGAAATGTTTGCATTATATCTGCTTAATAAACATTTCATGTAATAACCAATTAAGAGGGCACTTAAATGTTTTTTTTTAATATATTAATTTAACGAAGACCCATTATTAGTGTTTTATTAGCAGAAACGTATTGTTGAACCTAAGTTTTAAATAAAATCTGACATTCAGCCTTGTTGTTCTGTCTCCATCACACTTTCTTCCTATCCCAAACTTTTTCTGCTCATCTTTTTAAAGCCATCATTTTTACAATCATGTCTGTTCATGTCTCTCCTCATCTGCCACCCGCTCCCAGCCCCCCCCCCCCCTTCCGCGTGAATTTTTGTCCCACCTGTTTTTGTGACCACTCCACATTTCACTGGCCTGTATAAAACTATACAAAACCAACCATTCCGGTGGGTGAAAACAGCCATGTTTATGACGACCGAGCTTTCGGATTGTGATCGGTCATGGAATTGTAACACGCGTTTATGATCTAATACAGTGTCGCATGCACCGAGGACTGGGACAGGACCTTGGCTAAATAGCAAGTGTCATGCACATTGTTTTTCTGTGCAATATTTTCTACGTTACTAGAATATTCGATTCTGCTATTTCTTTCCCCAGGGTGCGGTCAGATCAGAGGTTGCGATTTAAATCAACTTTTAATTTACGAAACCATAATTTCATAAGGTGACATTTGATACCGAACTGCACTAGAATACCAGACCCACATTCTTGAAATCAGACTTTGTTATTAATTATGATTTTCACACTCCGCTTTTTTGTTAAATCTGAATTAGCAATCAAGCTGTGCAAAATCAGACTTAGGATGTCTGCAAACTTGAGCTAAGTGATATACTTTTATAATAGTCATAATGCACAACGCCATGGCCAAAAATCATTGACTGGTGACGTAAGACGTAAGGAAGAAAGTATTACACACATTTGACCTGTCCTAGCGTTTATGGAGTCAAATACATGTACTAGGTTGTCCGTCGGTTACAAAGAAGTCGGTAAAACACATGCCTACAGCTGTCTACATAAAGCCTAAGATTATTTTGACCAGTAGTCGTGCTATAGTCTATCTTTATCATTTAGACCATAACTTCAGAGGCTGAAACAAAAAATTGCCAACATGCCTGATAATATTCTTACAGGTCCCAAGAAAAGAGGACAAAAATTGAAACCGTGTTTATTGCATCCCTCCCAGTAGTATCGATATCATTTCCAGATTTGCTTTGTGAAATTGTTGGAAAAGGTGTTCAATTATATCTGGCCCTAATGCTTTCTGTGTAACAAAAGGCGAAGCCACTGAATGCAAATAAGGTTATCGCCATTGCTTTAAGAGAACGGATTTTGTCGTTTTTAATTAGCACTTTTAAGATTTTGAGAATAAAAATAGTAAAGAAATAAATTGATGTTTTATTCCGTTATGATTCTGTAGTAATTCTTTTTATGGCAATGTCTAATGCTCACATACTCTGAAATGCCATTAAGACGGTAACTTTGCATTTGCTAAGTCTGACACTTCTCGTCATCATTGGATAAGTTACACTCTGCATAGTGGGAAAGGCTGGGAATGAAGAACATCGTATAAACCACAATGAACCCTTTGAGTGCTACGTGGTCTATCTGATCAAAGACTCAGTCACTGTGCTTTGTAGAATATCTTTTCAAACATTATGTTTATTCTAAACTTATTACGGCCACTCTGTCTATGAAATTAATGTTTGAACGCTAGAGGGATTAGAGGAAAAGATAAACCGCTAGTCAAACAGATGGTTCTCACCATACTAAGCGAGACAGCGCTATGTGTAAGCAATCAATGTTGGTACCACCACTCATATCGCTAAGTGAAGAACAAAAAAAAAAAAAAATAGTGAATGCCCGATTTCACCTAATGTTCATGGGCTCGAAGGATGAAACTGTGAGCAATATTGACCCGGGACGCATTTGCAAAGAGCCGAAAACTGAAAGCAAACACATTTTGTTCGCAGAAAAAGTGGGAACAATGTGCTAACTTGGATGAACAGTATTTTCTCAACTGCAAAACACAAAACAGAACAAAACAAAACAAAACAAAACGAATCAAAAACAAAAAACCTCAACATAAGTGGCCTGAGCATTTGAAGCGCCCTACATCAGCAAGCAACAGCTGTGGAGAATTCCTCCTGTTAGAGCGGATGCCAAAAGAATGATAATGACAATTATGAACCTAAGACAGTTTGATACGAACAACGTAGATTATAGAATAAGCTTCTACCATTAAAAAAAAAAAAATCCCGCGATAGCCGTCAGCTGGCAACTAAAAAGCGATAGGAACTTAACATAAAAACAGTGGTACGCATGGCGGAATGACTAGAACACTCTGGTCAACTAAATCTAGACCGAAAACTAAACAGCGCTGTTCGATCCCAAAAAGATCCTTGAAGAATGGCGTGGTTTTGGGACGGGGGCTGGAGGTGGATGATGGACACCGAGAGTCATGACCCCGGTGTGGTCTGAGTTCAAGATGCAAAGAAGTTCAAGGCCGAAACATATAATGAAATTACCCAGCCTCTCCCTGAAGATCGTCTCCGACCTGTCTCGCTCCACCTGAGGAGATATTCTACCATCAAACATCTCACAATGTAAGAACATGAACTCCATAATTGAACGCCATAAAACGGATCCTGTACATTTTTAAAGCTCAATATTCAATAGAGATTGATAGAAACGTTGATACGTCAGCTCTTTCCCACTGCACTGTTGACACCGTTAGGAGTAACATTTGCTAGATTTGGCCTGTAATTAGCCTACAGGCTAACGGCAACTAAAGATCTCTGCACAGGGACACGGCACGGGGTATATAAGTAAATTCTCTGCTTCCCGTGAAGACATGTTGGGGGGGGGGGGGCGTAATGTCTCTGTGGTTTGGCGTCTCCTTCCCTGTGAACAGAACACTACTCACGGCGACGAGGCCGAGATCGACTCACTGGTCCTCCTTTGGGTGTTGGCAGGACAAGAAGGTAGAAATCTGCATTTATTTTTCATTGACTTTACGGTCCCCTGGGTAGGGAAACCCGATGTCTAGCCTTCTCTAGTAAGGGCGAATATCTTTGGAGGTCCCATGTGTATGTTATGCACGTTAAAGAAACTTTGGAGGTTGAAAATCGATAAAAGAGTAGGCCTCGTGCCGTTTTCCGGTCAAAATTTCCAAATTGACTTCTACCCATTAAAATTCTCAATTAAATCAGGCAGATATTTTAGTGGGAAACAGAGAGAACGCTAGAAGCGCTAGAAAACTAACGCTAGGCAACAGGTGCGTTTTTGACAAGCGGCAGAATCTTACAGGGAGCACATAGACAATGCGTGTGCTCGAGCTTCCTGGCTAGATGGCAGATCTAATCACATGGGATCACCTAGAGTCTCTTCTGTTGTGTATCAGTCTTTTCACTATGGAGTTTTCAGACAAAAAGTTCTTCTTGCTTGACAATGTATGCCAAAATTAATCTTAACAAAAAGGAGAATAAGTGCACATGAAATCAATAAAGAAAGGAGAGACAGTGGTGAACAGGATCACTTCTTTAATTAGTTACATAATCACCCCCATAGATTTCACTCCTACATGAAAATGAACCTCTTATCCCATATTACTGGTTTGCTAAAAACGGCTCTAGTAAGGGTGTCCACATCCATTCCTTTAATGAATTTACAAATAATAATAATAATAATAATAATAATAATAGTAGTAGACGGTAGATATAATCTAGATCTAGATCTCAGTCCTCACAGCAACAATAGACAAACAGGACTGTACATATTTAACCAAGATACACATTCAACCAGCGACTGCAACACTAAAAAAAAGAATTAACTTTCAATAGTTGAAAACGAACGCTACTTTACAAGCGACGCAGCACGCCTGAGGCCGGAAGATACAAGTGTCCTCTACAGGCGTCATCAAAGATAAGCTTAACACATTAAATTTATAGCACGTGCAGCTAGCGCTAGTTTTCTAGCTCTTCAAGCGCTCTCTCTGTTTCCTCCCTATGTTACTCACGACAACGAGTGCTCTCCCACATGTCGGCAAACAAAGGAAATCCTCTCCCCTACTCGCTAGCTCTTTTTTTTTTTCTAATGATTAAAACGAACTAGACCAACCCCCCCCCCCTCCCCTAGCTTAACCTGCTGGGAACCTCGACCAGCGCATCCACCCTAACGCTAACATCGTAGGTCCTACGAACGGGCGAGGAATGTTCAAGATAGAACCAGTCGAGTAAAAAGACACTTGAGAAAAAAAAAAAACTTTTGGACAGGCAGTATTACTATTATATGATTATTTCTTTTAACATTTCAATAATTTTAGATACCATGACCACGCTTTTACACTGGGGAAGGTGGATGAAAACAAATATTTAAAAATAAAACAATAGAGGCACCGAGTCCACTTTTATTTAAATTTGTCCGCTTATTTTAACGTTGCTCCTCAGGGACATGTGGATGGGTGGCTGTCGGATACTCCCGAGTGGCGTATAAGTTGTGTCTCGGCCCGACATGGTTACAAACAGTACAAAAAATGAGATAGTCCTCTCTAAGTTCTAAGTGGGCGCTTAAAAGGTCAAATAACTCTTGCTATCACCTGCAGGTGGTGAAATCCCGTCGTTAGTGGGATGTTATATTTTGGGCTGTTCTATCTATCTATCTATCTATCTATCTATCTATCTATCTATCTATCTATCTATCTATCTATCTATCTATCT
>JBCAUA010752021.1:0-15011 GCA_038406235.1 Peronia verruculata | reverse complement strand
AGATAGATAGATAGATAGATAGATAGATAGATAGATAGATAGATAGATAGATAGATAGATAGACAGACAGACAGAAGACAGACAGACAGACAGACAGACAGGCACACAGACAGACAGACAGACAGACAGACACACAGACAGACAGTCAGACAGACAGACAGACAGACAGATAGATAGATAGATAAGATAGGCAGACAGACAGACAGATAGAATGGATGGATGGATGGATGGATGGATGGATGGATGGATGGATAGATTGAGAGATGAATGGATGGATAGATAGACTGAGAGACAAAGAGAGTGATAGGGATAGAAAGAGACAGAGAGAGAAACAAAGACTGAGAGACAGTGAAAAGAGAGGTATTCCTATTTCTGTCTCTGTCCACATTCACTGAGGGATGTCCTGACAATAACCAAGTCAAGCTAAGTGCTTACCCTTTGACCTTGCCGTCGGCCGCAGGATTGAGCAGGACCACAGCGGACAGATGATTCATCTGATCCTGTCCACTCTCCACTTTCCTCACCGTGTATTTCTGCACCGACAGGCCTGGCATCTCAGCCACAAATGACACCTGGTGCGGAAAAAAAAAGGAAAACAAAACAAAACACCATCTGAATGAATTGTGATTGACAGCTCTTTCCCTGCCAGATCCTTTATCTATATTATAAAATTGCAGGAAAACCCACGATTTGCTTATAGACCCAAAAACTGCTGAATGGATCCATGTGAAATTTAGAATGCAACGTTGTTGCATATGAATCTGTGTTTCTGTGTACAAAAAGCCAAAAAAAGGCTTAGCTTATTATCTTTGACGTTATTTTAAAAATGCGATAATAATTTAATAATAAACATGCGAGGCTGCTTCATCTGAATTGTATGTTCGATGGTATGACGCATTCAAAAACACGTTTTCTTTCAGTAACATTCAGTTCAATCAACTAAAATATCAACATTGAGGTGTGCGCGATTTGCCATACACTTTAAGGCGTAGAACTATATTCTAAATAATCTCCCAATATGGCCGTGGGTTCTCTTCTGGTTTATATTATAAAACTGCGACAAAAATCACAAAAGACTTATGGACTCAAAAATGCTGAATGTATCCATATGAAATTTGGCACACAACATTGCCACATAAAGATGTGTGTTTCTACTTACATAAAGCTGAAAAAAGTTTCCCATGTTTGACATTATTGTGAAAAGGGGATAATACTTTAATAAGACGCCACATGATGAAATCAGGCGCTCGTTAAACTGACCTGACGGGAGAAATCAGGTGCTTTCCAACAGTGGATGAATTTTTAACCCAGCTTTTGTCTCTTCACACAATCCTCATATATCAATCTACAAATACATTTCAGAGTTGAATTTGCTGAACTGAACTGAGTAAAATTCCAAAAATTGTATTTTAGTGGTCTGGCCTGACAAGGATGAATAAGGATTGACAAAAGTGATAGGCCATTATCTCTCTAAATTCAGCTACAGCAACAAACCATCCTCATCATCTTCAATTGCCAGTATCTTGACTTCTACTTATGACAGAGCAAAGACATTTTGCTTGGATCTGGATCTGTTACTGAAACCTGACATCCCTCTGATACCACCTACCTTGAACTTGTCCAAAGCTATCTCCCCTGTGTTTGTCCAGAATGGTTGGACCTGGCTATGGATGACCTGACCCTGAGGGTTTGTGACCTGGATGTAAGGCCAGTTGGTCCACAGCCTAACGACCTCTGACCTTGGCTGAGCCAGTGAGTTGTACAAAAGCACGGGTCTGCAAGATGAAAAATAAGTTTCTGGGTTTCAAATTGTTCAGATTACTGCCCACTGGGCCCTCAAATGACTTCCACACCATGCCCTAATCAGATGAGACAATCGCCTTGTGGAGGCTGAAAGGCTTATCAAGAACATACTGTAACCCACCAATCGAGAGAAATCATTTCATATTTCTCTTGAGCATTCGTAAAATATACGCATCTAAGTTCTAATTCTGATCATGTAATGATTTAGTAAAAAGTTAAAGTAAAAAGCAAAATAAAAGTACCATCCCTTGACCCTCAAGAGGGGAAACTGGCTTGGCCATTTCAGACCGCATCGCCGCAGTGCAGCGCCACTGTACTTCCCCCGATATACATCTGGTACCCGTTTTACATATGGGTGGGCTGAGGAAAATGGTGTGTTAAGTATCTTTCCTGAGGATACAACATGCAAGCGTTGCGATTTGAACCACTGACCTCTGCTTCCAAAGGCTCATGTGGTCAAAAGTTCTTCAATATGATTATCCCCCATTTTTCCGTTATTGAGTTATTAGTTATGCGATGTTATTCAGTGTTACCAGTCCTCTAGGCACATGGTGCACTATTTGTTTTCCCGCAGAAACTGTTCCTCCGGTCGACCGGTCGACCACGAAAGTATCGCGCATTCACAGTCGACCTGTCCACTATCAACGCATTGCGCATTCGTTGTCGACTAGTCGACATACTCTGAAGTGTGAAAGGAATGCACCTGACATCTGCAGTCCACCTATGGACTGATTGTTGCACTCTGCGTACGTCTGTCAAGTTAAATGCAGACCTAGATAGAAGACAAAGCTTACATGTCTCTTTGTGTCAAATTGGTGGATTTGCCTAAAATAGGCTAGATCTATGTCAGTGCAGTATAATCGAAATAATCCCACTGACAGTAGTACCACTCACTTTAGGAGTCTGCAAAGAAAGACACTGTGATGTCACAAACCTGGGTGTATTTTTGAGTTCTGAAACAAGTTACCTTGAAGTTGAATTGTTATGTTGTGCAAATATAGACCTAAGTTGGTCTCACACATAAAGTTGGCAAAAGGTCAGTGAATGAAACATGTGGAAATAACTTGATATTATCACCCCACCACACGGTGCACTGATGTTGTAAGGATCCCCGGTAGTAATTTGTGCTGCATATCTGGCCTTGGAGAGAAAGAGAGAGCAAGGGAGAGAGAGAGATAGAGAGATACAGGATGTGTAACAAATTCTTACCTGGGTGTGTCTGACAGCTCTAAGACAGGTCTGGAAGGTAAGGCATCATGGCTGCTTCTCAGCTCATCCTGGGAGTGGGGATGAGTTGGGAGTGGGGAAGGGGAGGGACAGGGAGGGGGAGAGAAGGTGGAAAGATACAGAAATATGATTGCTATTTTGCCAACCAGTTCATTCACCCAGTTATCCAGGCATCAGAATATCCAGGTTCTGTTGTCTGATCCATCCCTGACTTGGTTATCTATTCATGTCGTCTGGTTGTCTGTCCATCTGTCTGTCTGTCTGTCTGCTGTCAGACTGTTTGTTCCTATGTCTGCCAGTCAATCTGTCTCTCTGTCTACCTGTCTGTCTGTCCTGTATGTATGCTTGTTTGTCACTCTGTCAATCTATCTACCTGTCTGCCTGCTGTCTTTCTTCAAAATCATCTGTCTGTTTCTGAGCCTATCTTGTCTGTCTATCTGTCAGCGCATTATCCATCCATCTGCTTGTCTGTCTTTCATTCTGTCTTGTCTATTCATCAACCCCTCTGTTTGTCAGTTTATCTGTTTCCGTGTCTCTTTGTCTTTCTGATTTTGGATCTGTCTAATTGAAGCCACTTAATGTGAGTCCAAGTCACCCCCTCTGAATACATACCATGTCCCTCACAACCCAAGAGCCTCAGAACAAATGTCTTACGCCCAGAAAAAATGAGACGCGAGTCGCTCCATGTGATCGCAAGTTATGGCCGTTTTAAACTATGAAAATAGCTCAGATACAAAATTTTTATTTTCAGGATAGGAAAGACTGAATTTTCGTTTTGTGGAATACAAATAAACAATTTTGGTATCTCAGTCGGATAATAGTTAAAAACGGCAGTAACTTGAAATCTTCCCGATCCATTTTCCAACTTATTTGCCCTGGGCGCAAGACATTTAGTGAATAAGCAGTAGAAACGCAAACACTCCTAAGTAAAATGATAGCTTTCTGATTACACCTCTTTTGTTTTTAGTGTGAATGATATCATCTGAAAACACGTCTAAGCAGATTGTCAGAATTCTGATAATTATCAGGAAACTTACAGGTCTAAACATGAAAAAGAGTAAAAGAATAAATGAGACGTGACACGATGAAATCAGGCTCTTGTCAAATTTTGAGCATACGGAGTTGTTGGTATCATCATGGAGATTCTTCATATCCCTTTCAGTGTGTGAAAAAATTTATTGTTGTTCTGCTATATGAAGAAGTCAAGATATTGGCAATCAAAAACCATGGGAGTGACCTGTTGCTGCAGCTGAATTTAGTGAGAAAATGGCCAATCAATTTTGCTAATCCTTATTTATCCTTATTAAGCCACGCCACTAAATTTACAATTTTAGGGGTTTTATTCAATCGATTTCTGCAAATTTAACCCTGACGTGCAATTTCAGATTGATATAGAATGGTTCTGTGAAAGAAATAAAATGTGTTTAAAAATTCATTCACTGTTGAAAAGTACATGATTTCTCCTGTCGCCTCAGTTTGACGAGAGCCTGATATCATCGTGTTGCATCTCAAATAAATAAATAACAAATAAATTATAAAAAAATACAAAACATTCTGCTGTGCACCATACTGACGGTAACGATCGCAAACCACGCAAATCCAAAATTAGGTCAAGTTATATTTCTGTCCTAACTAAAATATCCCATCGAAACTCCCTTGTGCCATGCTTTTGAACCATATCAAGTACAAGATAGAAAAAGGTTTCCAAGGTATATTTTAAGACAAAAATACAGCTTGGCCTAATTTGGCCTGACGCACGGTTTGCGACCATTAAAGTCGATGGGATTTTACTCCTGAAGTCAGCTTTTTCTTACCATGTTGAATACTGGAGCAGTCTCAGAGTAGGAATAGTCTGTCTTTTTTTCCGTCAGTAGAAAGGTGCTGGCTTCTGCAATGATGGTCTTGGCATTGGTCAGTGCGGAGAGTAACCTGAGGAAAGTTCAAGGTCAGAGGTTAGATAAGGTCAGAACAATCCTGGAACAGCTGGAAGGTGAAGGTCACCCTAAGGACAGCTCCAGTGGTAAGTTGTGGCAGACTGCTCGATCAGGTCATGATGACCTACTGTCAGCAGAAAGGTAAAGGCTGTTGTTAGGATGGCCTTGATACTGGTCACTGCAGACAGCCAAATGAGAAGATCAGTGATAGCAGTACTTCAGTTGGGTCACAATGACATATACTGGAGAAAGATTGAGGTTTCTAACAGGTGGATCTTTATAGTGTTGAAAAGAAAAGATTATAGACGGAAACAGGTAAGGTCATGATGACCTTGGGTCAGCCAGAAGGTCAGTGTTTTTTTGTGAGGAACAGGATGGTCTTGGCATTAGTCATAGTAGATAGCAGGCCGCGGAAATGTCAAGGATTGGGATTGTTGGAGAAACTCATGATGACCTTGGAACCGCTGGAAAGGTCAAGGCCACTGTGCTGAACAAGATGATCTTAGCATTAGTTATACAAACTGCAGCCTAGGGAAAAGTCAAGGACACAGACAAATTAGAGAGGGTCATGATGGTATCCATAACGGGAAACTACTGGCTACATGGTTGTTCTGAACCAGTCAAGACAACTCATACCGGGCTACAGCCCATCACTTTTTTGTCTTAAACATAATTATTTCCCCTTTCCATATTCATAGCAGAAAAAAAGTGTATACATTTTGAAGTTTTATGGCACAAAATACAAATCAAACGATTGTTTGTTTATTTGTGTTGGGGTTAAATGACACATGAACATGAATACAACTATATTGTCAAACACAATAAGATACATTTATACGTCAAGAGGAAGAGAGGAAAGAAAGAGGGACAGAAGACAGGAGCAAGGATAGAGAGAAAGAAAGAAGAGATGTCTCCCCTGCAATGTTGAGGACGACACTCAATGGGAGACACCTCAAAGATGGTGCTTACATCACCTGCAGATGGGAGCAGAGAACCTACTTATTAACCCCGGGCCCCCACAGGGGCACCAATGAAACAAATTTGAGCCGTCGGTTAGAAAAAAAAAAGAATATATCAATTTTTTTAAAAATGTCTTGCGACCAGGGCAAAGGAGTCAGAGGTCATATTGGGAGATTTTAATTTTCATGCGTTTTTAACTATTTTCCAAGTGAGATACCAACATTTTAAATTTATTTTCCACAAAATACAAATTCAACCTTTCTAACCAGAAAAAAAAATTTGGCATCTGAGTTGGAAAAACAGTTAAAAACTACCCTAACTCGTGATCACCTGGAATGACTTCCAACTAATTTGCCCTGGGCACAAGACATATCTCTCGCAGCCAGTCAAAATGAGACGTATGTCGATTTTTCACCATATGGGGTTTTTGCTATCATGTGAAAGCTTATTTCAAAACCTTTCTGGTGGTGAAAAAAGTTTTGAGCCAACTTCATTTTAACCAGACATATTGCAGTTTAAAGAGAAAAAGAGGATACCCCACCTCCCCGAGGAAAAAGGGACACCCCCCCAGCAATGACTAAACTTTTGAGAAAATAGAATTTAAATGAATGGTCAAACGCATAAATCTACATACCTACCTCATAAAAACCCAATTTTGATAAGTAAAATTTATAAATCAAGGATAACATCAATAGTGTTTTGTTCAGAAATGAATGTTCCTTCAATTTCGATGTCTGACCTCCCTCACCACATTCAAAGCCTGATTTCACTGTTCTAACCCCACTACTTACGTCTCATTTCAACTGTTCACTAGACATATGTTGTTCGTGATGAATAAAGTCAAGACTCGACTCGATTTTGGTTAGGGCCTTTCAACCTCTATTTGGGTTATCTCAGCCTTTATTGTTGGATCATGTCAGGCTGTGTCAAAGTTGGTAGTCCCTCTGTGTTGTGTCTAGTGTTGTCCTTGTCAGCTGGATTTCCGTTTTCTCTGCTGGCCGTTCTTTCTCTTTGGTGGCTGGCAAAGCCCAATAATAATAATAGAATAATAATGATAAAAATATATATATATATATATATTTGTTCTTTCATTTTTAATTATTACAATAAGAAGACAAAATTTTCCTCATTCTATTTTGTGTTGTTGTAGCTGTTTAATATTTCATGATGCAAGCTTGAAACAAAGGCCGCAAACGTGATTCTTTCCTTCTTTACGCTGCTTGTTCTACATCGCTTGTATCTGGCAAAGGGTAGTGATCTGGTTAGTCAAAAGCGATCCCCTATTGCACAATGGGCAAGTATCTTAATAGATATACTCCTGTTACTTATGGTTATCTTACCTGGGCGAGGTGGTTCATGTCGACCTCCTGCCAGAAGTGCATGTTTTTAGGATGGTCCAGCGACACAGCTCGGCCTCGCCAGCTGGTGTTTTGTCGGACTGTCCTGTAAATGTCCTGGGTCTCTCTTCCCCCGGACACACGCCAACTGGTCATCAGGCGGGTCCAGAAGTGGCCGGAGCTAGTCAGACTGGGCATAGGCCCTGTTGAGGATCCCAGAAGGCCTCGACGACTCAAGAAAGTCAGAAGGAAGACCAGAAACAAGACAATAGCTGCTACCGACACTACCAGCTTCTGTAATCATCCACAGTTCAAAACCATTAAAAAAAAAAAAGCTGAACAGACTGGCTATAAACCTAAAAGTCTGTCCGAGTAATTTAGCCTAACATTTCCAATTTCAAAAAAGAAGAAAAGACATTTACACAGATGGGCGAGGTAGCCGCCAGCTGGTGACTTAAACAGTAAATAGAACGTAACTTAAACATCATGCACAGGAGGGAGTTAAAAAAAAAATGAAAGGAGAGACACTTTTTGGGCCTTAGTCATTTTATACATGTATTTACATTTAATATGTTACATAACATGATTAAATTTTGACATTCATACTAAATATGAAGTAGAGAATGTATGTTGTCCCCGTGCAAGAGCTCACGGTCAATTTAAAATACAGGGACGCGTATTAAACTGCAATATTAGGACAACTGTAATAAACAAACGAATGAAGGAAGGAGTCAATAAATAAACAAATAAATAATGGTAAACAACAAATAAATAAAGTAAGTGAATTAATTGATTAATTAATCTCCTTGCTCTCATTTTTATGTGCCACTAAGGAGGAGGTGTAAAAGTAAAGAACAAACTCAACAAGAAAAAAAAAAAAGAACGATAAAAATGAAGACAAAATTGGAGCACAAAGGAGATCACAGTCGAGAAGACACGAACGAGTGACTAAACATGTTTAATAGGGGTGCGAATAGGGAAAAAAACTATCACAGAACTAATACCACTTTTAGTAAAAACGTGTTTTTTTACAGTGAAGGGATAACTTACTTTGTACAGCGACAATTTCATGGTGACTTGATGCAAAATGGCGCTGAGACACGGTTTGACTGGATATGGCACTCTTGGATTGTCAGAATCGATCTTCCTTCAAAAACTTTCTGAAGGTGAACTTTTCCCCCAAAACATGCGTAGCCTAGATCACACAGTATACTTTGAACATTGGTTGTCCAGTGTGTACATTTTTGGCTGGTCAAATGTATACTAACCCACTAAAGTATGTACCTCTAATGCATTTGTCTAACAGAAGCTTTGTGCTCTGACACAGATGATACACCCTTTTTTCAGATTTTTGTTTTCCAATATATCTTATTTTAAATGAAAACGTAGATAATAATCGAACCATGAAAACAATGTCTACATACACCGAATCTGATTTAGCACTGTATTAATTTTTCGTCGGTCTGGTTTAAAGGAAAAATAACTATGTACTGTGAATACGTTTAATGTACCCGAGAAAACAGTGAATGAGTATCGATCATTTAATAAATCATGTCGATCGATCACATACGAGTGACGAGAACCTTTTTGACCAACTGCATAGCTTGCCGTTGTCTGACACGAGGGATCTCGCACAAGCAAAGTAAAGAAGGAACACATCACTTCTGCATTATAAGTTTGAAATGTGCATCATGAAAAATTCCGTGAGCTAAGGAAAATGATCTCTTCTTAGTGCAATGATTTAATCAATTGCTGTGTGAACAATCTTTCAAATGACAAGAAAAGAAAAGAAAAGAACTCTGTAAGAATTGGCCAAAACGATCTCTCATTAACTGACTGTGAATGTATAAGAAAATAATAAAAAGCCACGTTGAGAACAGTTATAACAATGTTGGCCGTAGAATAAATGAACCAACTGCTTTGTGAGCATCACGGCGGACTGCGCACACTGATTAGCCACGCACCACACAGTTACCACTAATGAAATATTAAGCATGCCTTAAAGCATGTTACTGAATTCCTTACTTCTTATCAGTGACTCCCTCCTCCACATTTTGTACACATAAAATATTGTTCTAGTTCACCGCTTCTTTTCATTCTGTACACCCAGTAATGGTTTGGCATTTCCAAAAATTACGACATATGCCCATTTTCACTTTCACCCAATGTCTTTAACACACATAACACACAGCAGGAAACTGGTTTCAACCTCTCCCTCCCTCACGGTCTCCCCATATCTTTTTTCCATCTGGACCTCCCGTTATTGCCCACTGTATTTGTTCTCAAAACTGGAGACAGCTGTAGAGAACTTACTTAAACTTGAGCAACTGACATCTCCTGCATCTCCCCCCCCCCCCCTCCCCTCCCCCACACCGCCATTTGTTTGTTTGTTTGTTTTGGTTTTTGTTTTCTTTTTTCTCTTCAATCATTAATCCCTTTCCTTTCTTTCAAGCCTGCACGCTTTCCCTATCCGTGTAAGATTCTTTATGAAACATTTTATACTTGTTCCCACAATAAAAGTTGATCTGCCATAGAAGTTATAGAAAAATTGTAAGTGACACCAGAGAAGCCCTTATAATGATGGAGGTAGGGAGCAAAATTCGAAAACAAACAAACAAACAAACTTTAAACCCGTTTTTCTCAAAACTCCTTTTTGTTGTTGTTGTTGTTTTTAATTTTTATATTATTTTGCTATCTACTTTTTTAAAAATTCTAACCTGATTCTATCCATATTTGGCATGCGCTGTTTTCACATACATACATGTATATATATATACATAATACATAAGAGCATCCCATTCTCGTTGTTACTTTTCGAGAAAAATAGGTGATTATGAAAGAAAACATCGCGAAATATAAAATGTTACTACAAAGCACTTAAAAAATTTTCTATAACTTTTCTGTTTTTTTTTTTTTTTTCGTACAAACAGCTGAAAATAAGTCACATTTTAGATATTATGTTAAACACTACGTACATCAAACTTCATCAAACTCCGCTGAAATCTGGCCAAAAAATTAGGTACTTTACAGTCACCAAAGTCCGGGATGGCGGCGTTGCCATCGCAAGCGTTTGATTTTATTTATTATTATTATTTTTTTTTTCTTTTTTACTGTTTTCCTCTAATTTGAACGTGTCGAACTCGATGGAAAAGGCTAAAATAGTCCATCTTTAATGATAATAATAAATCACCCTCAAGACACGCCACCCCTCCCCCAACAGCATCCGGGCCCTCAGATACTGTGTCAGTAGTCTCCACGGGAAGCAACTCATAAAACTGCATGAGACAGGGTATCTTTACACATTCGCGACAGATGGTGTCAATGGGATCCTAGGACCACAGACGCGCCTGAGAGCAAGATACGTTTCATAGTAGAGCGACGTCTTTCAACCCCCTGGAGGCGGTTATCTCACAAGGAGAGCAAAGTACGACACAATAAGTCCACTTTAGTTCGAAGTCAAATGAGTTTCCTTCATTTGAGCTGTAATGCGAGTTCCCTTTTTTGCTTTGGTCATTTTGCTTTTCAGCTAACTTTATTGTACACGTATTTGTGAGATGCATGGGCTAATTCGATTGTGAAATGACTTTTAAGGCTATTCCTTAAAAAATTTAAGCCGACAAATAGGAAAAGTGAGCTCGCACTCGCAACAGCTCGCTTCCTTCACCCCCCATCCCACCCCTTCTTTTTCCTCCCGCTTCTCTCTCTCTCCCTCTCTGTAGCAGGGATGCCAATCTGTCTACATGAAAAAGTAGGAAACTTTCCTGGCAACATGTAAAACTGAAGTAAGTTTAAATGGTAAATAATACCGGATTTGAGACCAACAGAGAAATTGTTGACAACCAAAAAGTAGGAAATCCTACTAAAGTAAGAAATTTGACATCCCTGCTGTAGACGTAGAGTATAATGAATACAGCGCGGTATATTACACAAGTACCGGTAAACAATGGATGTAATTGTTTGGGGATGTCGACCTTATATTATAACGTATTTGTCACATGATACATGTATAGAGGTCATCGAACACAACCGAAAAATTACAACAGATTTTAAACTCGAAAGCTCCAACAGATCTCGTTATTTACTTCTCACAGTGGCTCCCAACATTAACACCCGATCTTAGTTGTATAATGTATGAGGATCATGGGATAATTTTGTCGATTCAGATACTGAGCATGTTACCTGACTTTTGGCTCTTTGTTTTTGTTTTGTTTGTACTTTTTTTTTTTTTTTTGTGGAAAGATGTATAACTGATGATTAATGTGGGTGAGATGAGATCATGCTGCCATAGTCACTATATATGGACTTAAATATCGCATGCACTACATGTGCTTGCAACAGGAGAAAGATTGAGGAGGAATAGGCCAGAATACAATTTACATGTATATATACATATTAATATGTCAAATAACATGAAGAGAATAAAACACAAAGGAACACATGTTGTATGTAAAATATTCTACACGTTTATTTTTGTTTAATGTCGGGGTAGTGAGTGAGATTGAGAATGTGAACATGTCTGGCAGACTACACATCCAATCAGAAGTAAATGCACTTTCATACACACTAGATCCATCCATCCATTCATATAAAGGACATATTTCCAAATTGATTATCCCAGTCATTCGCAAAACACACACTGTCTTGCCAGTCAAGCCCTTCTCCTGATCAATCATGAATCAATACAGTCCAAGTTCACACAAACCAATTCTGGAACCGTGCATACCGAATTCTGTGAGCGAAAAGTGTTAAGATTGAAAAGTCAAGTTCACGTCGGTCAGACTGAATTTCCTCACCACAAAATCACACAATGGGGCAAACCATTCCAAGTACAGCAAAAAGGTTTACTAGAGAAGAGTTGCGTCCCTTGTCTACGACAGCCTTCCACAGAGTGGCAACTAGAACAAATTTCACTCATTATGTATGCTCTCCTACCTACTATACATTGCAGTTTAAAGTCAGAGGATTGTTGCACACTGAAATTATGGGAAGTATTATATAAACTTCTTCTTTTATAGTATATAGCGTTCTCCTATAATGGCCTGCAGTTTCTCTACACTCAGATTATGGCTGAAATACAGAAAGTTGGTGACTTGCAAAAGACAGTCAAAAAATCTCACCAAAAAAAAAAAAAAAAATCTCATCAATGTTAGACACTTGACATCTCACATCACATATTGTTAATATCATGACCACATTTAAATGCTAATACTGGATTTCCTTTTCAAATGTCTCCTATAAAGCAAACTCAGGATAAACTACATGCACATGTGTATCACCGAAAATAAAACAACTGTGCATAAAGTTGACAAAACCACAGTATGGCCAATCTAACGGCTGTGCACTTTTAATCTGTATCTATTATCATGCTATCAATTATAAAGTTCTTGTGACGATCGAAACCACAATACTTGGATAAATTTTTCATAAGGCCAAGTCGACAGGCAAGGGAGGCAACTCTGAGAAGTTCACACCAAACCACACACCATGTACCACATAACACTTCAATCCACACCTGCATGCAAATAGTTGATGGTGAACTAACTAGTGGTCAATAGGAACTTCATCAACGCAGCCACAAACAGATCGAATCAATTTCAAACAAAATGTTTATGTTTCAAGTCCAAAATAATAACAATAATAATAATAATAACAACACTTAACCATAAAAATACATAACTCTTCTTCTTTAAAATGGGTTTGTCCCAGTAAAGAGAAAAAAAAAAAAAAAAATCACTCCCATCAACAGTTTTCCTAGCCTCAATCACATTGTAGATCCTGGAAGTACATTCACACTTTGAGCTCGTAATATTATGCAAATAGTCAGATAAACTGATCTTGATCTACTTCCTTCTAAACTGGTTGATAAAACACATTTCAGCTGCTTTGGGCAGAAACCAAGCTTGTTTCAATTTCCCTAGTACATGAACAACTTGCAACTGATCTCCCAACAAATTTAATTATTGTGATATTAATATACAGTACCATGTTCCTCCACTTTCCCCCCTATCTTTCATGTGCGTTTATTCTTTTTATTTTTTATTTTTCTTCCAATCATCTTTTATTTCCTACTTCCCTTCAAAACAAGAATAAAAAAAGGTCTGAAATATGTGGCAGAATTGACACAGAAAATGTGCTGTGCACAACAATGCAGACCATGGAATGCAAAATCAAAAGCTAAAACTACAAAGAAAAAAACTGATTTCACTAAACAAAATTTGGCTCTATTTATGCTGATTAAAAGAAAGAAAATTAAAAATTAATAATTTAAAAATGTAAGAGATGATCCGCTGTTAGCAAAAGAAAAGTATTTCTCTCTCATCCTTGCAAAAAAAAATTCATTTGTACAACACATGTCATTCGACTATGTTTCCTTCAAGCCATTTCTCTTTGATTACAATGATATAAAATGAGAACAACAACAATAGCAACAACAACAACAACAACAATCAGAACCAATATGCATACAGAGCAAATGTATGATGAGATTTATGATATGATGTTCATACACAAAAGTTTGTGATTGCTGGCAACTTCACTTTTGCACAAGCACAAGTGGGCAGAGGGATGGACAGGGAAGGCTGGGTCAGATGATAACAAAGATCTATGACTGATGAGACTCTCTGACCAGATGATGGTAACACAATAATTTTACATGTATTATAATCACTCATAGAGGGTCCAAAGATGTTACATGAGGAATGAACATATAACCAGAGGCAAGTCGTGAGCTCAGTTCTTTATTGCCCGATCTCCATTTTTCACATTCTGAGAAAACTGATTAGTTGTGTTTAGCGACTGTTTTTGCACACAGGAGACAGGACAAAATAATTTTCAGAGTACACCTGTTCAGGCAAGTGATCAGTAAAATGACTACATTATATGGTAGATTTTTACTATCCCATTTTCACATAACATGTAGCCTATATCTCCAAATCGCCCAAAATGGAGATAGGACAACAAAAAACTGAGCTCAGAGAGATTCAAGCTTTGAAGAAAAGTGATTTTTCAATTTTAAACACAAAGCCTCATGTTTTGTTTTGAATAAAACTAGACTTTGGGCAAATTTTAAGTGTATTTTTCTTCTTTTCAAAGACAGTCAAGAAATAGGCAGGTCTTGTAATTGTGGCAGGAGGCATGATAACATTTACAAAAAAAAAAAAAAAAAAATGATAACAATGAAGTTAATAATAATACCATGTTATGTATTTCTACTTCTCACATGCAGTCACTGATCAACATTTGAGTGATTTCACTGGGTCAGAGTCGCTCACCGGCCCACTCCTTATGACAATACTAGGGTGGTGGCTGTATTTGAGCACATTCTCAAGCCAATCCTCACGCACATTGTTATTGTCAGACAAACTTAATGGTACATCCTCCAGATATAGAACAGAATATGCAAATTACTTTAAGGTTTTTTTTATCAATCAAGATTTTTTTTTTTTTTTTTAACACCAGATATGAAAATCTGTTCCATTTCTGCCAGAAAAACTGACTTTATGAGAAAAGCCCAAATTGTTTCCAGGACATTGAAAAATCCCATCCTTAATGAACATTACTGCCCCTTTCTGTCCTATCAATGGCTCCACAAAATATATGTATGCAGTTCGACATGATGAAATCAGGCGCTCGTCAAATTTTGAGCATATCGAGTTATTGGTATCACTGTGAAGATTATTCATTTCCCTTTCAGTGCATGAAAAAAAGTATTGGTCTACCTTAAGTAGAAGTTGAGATATTGGCAATTAAA
>JBCAUA010751910.1:0-15011 GCA_038406235.1 Peronia verruculata | reverse complement strand
TGTATGATAGCACATGAATTATTATTTCCGATCATGCTTGCATGCCACATTCTAATGATCTGTATACCATTTTTTTTCCTTTCTTTAATTAATTGTAAAATATACTTTTTTGGACTCTCTATCGATCAGTTGCTTGGTGAGGGGATATTGTTAGTGGTCAGCACCTCCAGCATTTGCCATTGTTCTCTACATGGCTTTTGTTTAATGTATATTATTTCATTCTATATTGTACTGCCTGAATATCAAAGTCAGCTGTCCATGCCCCCAGGTAAAGTGGTGTGTGTGCTTTGAAGCTTGGGTCTTGCTTGTAATAAAAGGTTCCCATGTTCCAAGAATCTTATTTTCAAGCACACATCTTCATGGGTGTAAATTTTCAAGGTTGGCTGGTCAGTTACAGCCGCCCGTGATCCATTTAGAATGATAAAAGACGTTGGGCTACCAGCTGCAGCCATAAATTTCCATGACCCCCCGAAGTTACAAGAATCATGGGGAGCGCATTGCATAGTACTGTAGCGTCCTGAGGTCGTCTTGCTGACATCCTGAGAATTTATGATGTTGGTTTGCGAACTCTCTCTATCCGACAATATCGCTGAAGGTAATTCAAGAACAGGGGTCGTCTATACCACCGGTAATTAGGTCTATAGCGCCTACTCAAAGGGATATATAGCCTATATATACGTGGGCTCTCTGAAAAGTAATAGGAAAATAGCTATAACTTCCAGTCTAATCAACGTTTTAAAAATGTAAACAGTGTGTAATAGGAAATTTAAAGCAACTTTTTTTGTGGCCAAATATCAGCATCAGTGTTGAACGCATTCTATCATTATGTTAATTTAAATATGGCGCCTCCCACTGTAGAATGGTCAACGGTAGAGGTGAGAGAAATTGTGCGATTGTTACGTGCAAAGAGAAAAAAAATATCTAGCAAATCCACAAAGAAATTGTACCATATATGATGACAATGCAATGCCGAAAAGTCAAGCATATCATCGGTGTACAGGCAGACCGTACCCACCTGAAAGACGAATCTTACTTTGGGTACCCAAATGTTTCAAGGTAAGAACAAAACGTTGTTCGCTTTGATGAGCTCACCCCAGGAGATAGGATGGAGCCATTGTTTCACTTCACGTCACTTTCGCCTGGAATCTTCCCTGGGACATAGGCAAGCGACAAGAGCTCTCCAGGCATCCCGGTCCTGGGCCAGACGTTCCAGCTGCCCCCAAGTGCAACCCATCCTTTGGGTATCAATAAGTAGAGAGAAAATGCCAGTGGCAATTAGGTGCCAAAAGAGAACAAGCTAATCCTCATTCTCAAGAAGTGAGGGTTGATAAGCAACATCAGTTGTTGGTGTTTTTAATGTAACTACTACATAATTATGCTGCATTTATGTATGAACTATGATTATATTTCATGTAGCTTGCTCTCTGCGCAGAAGGTTGAAACAACTTTCAGCGATACCGTGAAAATACATAATATATAATAATTTATTGTGAACTGGTGAAAACAAGTAGCTTGGCACAATTTGCTACACTTTTTTTTTTCCAGTGTGGGATATTTTTTAAATAGCTGGACCTCGTAATTCTCGTCAGATTAAAACAAACTTGTTTTTTTAATTTCCTTCAATCCATTTCAAGTTGTAGTTTTTCAATTGTTTATGAACTGAATGATATCCCCCCTTTTTCTCTCTCCCCAACCCCGGTATTTAACTGAAGGCCGCTAAGTCTATTGTCATTTCACCCAACTGAAACTCCTGTCTGGCTCTCAAGAAAATTTTATTGCTTGCGGCAGCGATTTTGTACCTAGCCGTGATTTTTTCGCAATTTTTGCCCTTTTCCCGTATGAACGAGGAGAAAAAACAGCGAATATGTCCAATGACGAGCACACGATCAGTCCTCCAGTAATCGCGAGTGGTGTCCCTTCTCAAATCGCCGATTTTTGTGACACTGGAGAGCGGTAGAGTTAGATTGTGGTACATTTACTGTTTTGTAAGACTAAATCCCTGAGCGCTCTTTAACGAAAAGTGCCACTAGTCTTAGAGTACAGTCAAACATAAGTTAGTTGCCTACTCAAAATTACGCTAGTGGTGCGGATTAACTGTTTTACAAGGTCTACTGGATAGATCTAAACTCTAGATGTAGATCCAGACTCAAGATCTAAAACGTAATCAAGACATTTCGCAGAAAATGGAGAGACAGACAAGCAGGAGAAAGAAGCTCTCAAAATCTAGCTGTGTTTTGTAAGAATTTTAGCCAGCAAATATACCAGCTAAGCCTAGGTCTGGTTTTAACTTTGTAGGCGTGGTCCATTTTTTAGGATTAGTGTTAGTATGCTTGTTTGGCAGATGGAAGCTTTTCTCTGACGCGACGCGCAGAGGGAGGTGGCTGATAAATTCTGCAGACGCTAAATTTGACAGCACCTTTTCCATCTTCAACTTCAATCAGATTTTGCCACTACAGGGTTCTGTATTTTTTGTTTCACCTTTCATATACATGTAGTCATTAAAAAAAGAAAAAATGCCAAGAGATTTATAGCAAATCTGTGGCAAGTGAACCAGTGGCGGAATTTTTTTTTTTTCTGGTAGTGTTTTTCTTGACAATCCCCTGAATGATCTATGACTGGAAATATCAGTTTTATTATTAATTGTTTAACAGCTCTCTGGTGGATGCCGGTACGGCGACGCTTATGAATAGAAATAGAAAGGAATGAAACATCCAATCTCAGATGTTTCATGAATCTTTCAGGGATACTCTTGGAATTGAAATTGTAAATCAGACTGTAATCAAACTTTACAATAAAAATGACTTAACAGCTAATTCTGTGAGAAGTGTGGTCAGCAAAGAGATTTTTTTTCTCTTATTTAATTTGCAATTTTGTTTCAGTCTTGGGGGATATCTGAATGCAATTTTTGTCATTTTTAAATGCAATTTTCCGTGGGACCAAATTATTTGACTTTATTGATGGACACCACCATAGATTCATAACAAGTCACAATGCATTTGTAAGTAAGATAGTGACGGAAAGGCAGTTCATTTTGCATTTTAACTGGTCTAGGCAGTAATTTGGGAGCTTTCCTGGACTATCTGCCTTGAAGTTTTGTGTCATTCACCTTTCTCTTCATTATCTTTGCTATGTCAAAATGACAGTCTGTTATATGGAACTTTTCAGATATACATGTAGTTTACATTGGATGGAATGATCTGCTGTTGAGAAAATGACTACATGTATTATGCAAGTTCAGGTTAGATCTACCCTTTTCTTGTCAGTGCATAGTGTGATTGTTGACAACATTGTCATCCAGTCCCTGTCATCACTTGTTCATTCGAGTTCATAAATATAGACTGAAAGCTATAAATCATGTGTGTAAGACACAGAAACCATCAGATAATGCAGGTACATGTACCAGAGATGTGATGGTGGCTCTTTAACTATTTCATTCTTTACTTGAACCACTGAGATGACTTTGTTATCTACATATAAGACGTGACATGATGAAATCATGTGCTCGTCAAACTGGGATGATCGGAGAAATCACATTTTTCACCAGCGAGTGAATTTTTAACACAATTTTTTTTTTCTTCAAAGAACCCCTCTATTTCAGAGTTAAATTTGCTGAAATTGAGTAAAAGCCCAAAACTTGCAACTTAATGGCATGGCCTAATAGGGATTGATAAGGATTTTTTAAAAAAGTGATTGGCCGTTTTCTCACTAAATTCAGCTGCAGCAACAGGTCATCTTCATCTTTAATTACCGATATCATGACTTCTACTTAAGATGGAACAAAGTTTTTTTCACATACAGCAAGGGAAATGAATAATTTCACAGTCATACCAATAACACCGTATATGCTCCAAATTTGATCAGAGCCTGATTTCATCATGTCACATCTCTTGTGTACATGTATATTGTTATGATCACTGGTAGTGGGGAGAAGGTTGCATTTCCATCTCAACATTGTTGAGATCTGTTGATGATCAATGGGGACTAGTGAAAGTGTGATGAAGTCTATGAAGTACAGACCAAGTTCTAATGTTTACAATTCATGTCATGGAGATATAATTAAGAGTATACATGTTTAATTTTATGTGTTTTAAAATGTGTGTGTGGACATGATACATGTGCCCACTTACATATTTTGCAGCTGAAATTGTTTTTACTGAGAGGAGATATGCATTGCTTGACTGGTCATGATTCTGTGAATTTCTTTAGAAGAACATTGAGATTGATATTCACCCAACATTTAACTTTTATTTGTATGAAATGTGAATTTCATTTGTGTGAATTGTGAATATGAATAAAGCTATGACTCTTTGCCTGTGCATTGCCCACTGTGTTGAAGTAATATCAATGTGAGTTTATGAAATCAAATTGTTAATTTTTTTTTTTTTTTTGTCTTTAACCTTTCTTCTATGAAATCAAAATGTTATTATTTTTTTTCAGTCTTTAACCTTCACTTACATTCAATACATTGTTTGTACATGTTCTATGCACATGTACTTTATCTACACCTGAAAATTACAGCTTGATAATGTATTCCAACACCAATGTCCATAAGAAAGAGTATAAACATCAAAAGCTTTCCTTTTCTCTTTTTATGAATTTGCCTGCCATGTAGTATTTGGAGAGAATTTAAAAAATTTTTTGTCAATGCATGCGTGAAATAAGTGCCACTTGAGTAATGTGTCAAGTTTTGAGTGAATGAATGCTTTCCATCCATAGTTCCACTATGACATCTGATAATCAAACTCGGTGTCTTCGAGAAAAAACTGAATGCATGTCATGTGTTTGATAAAGGCATTTTAAGATTCGTTGGACACTTTTTTGTTTATTTCATGTCTGTCAGGAATTCAGCATGTATAAAATGTTTATAAAAAAGCATTTTCAGTATGAACATAAAGTATATTAAATATTTTGATAACACAAAATTATTTTTTCTTCTCTTTGCTCTCCTTTAGAATACAATACCTGCTCTGGCAAATATGATGAAATAAAATTTTTAAAAAAAAAGAGAGAGAAGAAGAAAGGACTTCTGAGCAATCCAGAAATTGTTCTGATTTTCTCCTTTTATTAATGTATTACATGTCATCGAGTTATATACAACAGTGATGTTGCGTGCATAAATAGTTGTTTTGTATATGATATGATACAAGCGTGCATAAAAAGTCCTTACACTCACACATTCAAATAAATTAGCCACAATGTGGACATTTATATCTCATGAAACCATCCATTGTCACATCACATACCAGTACATGTGAACAAACAAGAAATTAATTCAATGGTACAGCAGCAGCAGAGCTGTCCACATTACAGTTCCTTCAAGTGACTGTTTCATTGACATTATCTGCATGACAAGAGTCATTCAAATTACACTTTTGTATCACTTGTTTACTGGCCTTTTATAAACATATAGATCAATATTGACCCATTGTGCTCCCCTTCTGTAAACATTGTTACAATGTACTATCATCTATTCCAAATTGCTGATGCCAAATTCCAGGAATCTATATTTTGTAGGTATGCTGGTCCTTCTATACATATTAAGACAGCATATAAACAAAGATGAAATGAATTCAGCAAAGCTTTGAAAGAATGTGTCTTGGCAGTGAGACATATATTTGTGGCATTGCACTGCAATATTACTACCATAGGGCAGACAGCTCTTCTCAGACAAATAAAGACCTGACAATGTGGTGCACATATTATTTCACAGCTTGGCATTTTAGTGATTAAAAATACAAACAAAAATATTTCTATCACATGATTTTTTCAAGCCACTTAGAGGGAAACAAATCTATTCAGTAAAACTGTCGTGGATTAAAAATGAACGAAAGCAAACAAGTCCCGGAAGAAACACGCCGCTATTGAGTTCCCTATTAATATGTGTATTAATGTTTACCATTCAAATGAAGATTGCATTTCATTAAACTTGTGCCTTTGCGAACTCTTTTTCCAGCTATTATCTTTTCATTTATGCATGCAGTGCCACTGTTTTCAATACATGGACTATATTTTATTACTAGGAGATGAACATGGAGCATGAAAGAATTATACACCTGTGTTGCAACAAATCACTCCCACAGTGAAGGCTAGGCTTAGAAAACAAAATGAGAATTGAAAGTTATATTGCGCTTCTTGTTGAAGGGAAGTAAAAGTTTCGCTGATCTGCTGCATCTTCTCTTTGATGATTCTCTCGCAGTAAAGAACTATAGCAATATACTGCATGACATATTTAGAGCTATTCTGATTATGCTTTTATATGGCTGGTTCTTATCCACTGTATCAATCAACAATGCTTCACAGTTCATCAGCTACTTCCCCCTAAAATTCACAATTGTATCATTTGAGAGTTTACTAATCAAAAGTATCTTCCTGTGAATTTTATAGAGATATCCGATCCATACTTTGCATACAACATGGAATGATAGCAGTCAATGAGGTCTTTTGCACTAAAGTGTATCATTCATAATAAGCCATTGCTCCTCCAGTTTCATTCATTTCAGTCAACTTCATTCAACAACACCCACTCAGTGAAAAGCTATGTCCCTACTGCTGAGTATTCACAGCTTGCAACATACATGTACCTAAATGCTGCAAATGAAAGCATAAGCCCCAAAAGCAAGCCAAGGAAAGGAAATGAGTATAACATGATTATTGCACACTTAGATGAGCACTTGCCTCACACAACAGTGTGCAGCTGAGTCTATGAATCAAAAATTACTAGCCATTCTGTATTTAGCAAACAGGTCCTCTACAAGGATCTAGCAGACACTTATAGAAAAACATTAAGCTTCAATCTGTGATTCTCGCCACAACTTGACTCTGCATATAGTCATAGTGTGAGAAACCTTATCCAGCATCATGCAGAAGCTGCTGCAAGAAGTTCACATTGTAGTGATCACTTAGTTTCTTCACTCACAAGCTCTCACATCAACACCCTCTCTTCTCTTTTTCCCCTAACCATGGAATGGTGTCAGGCTATCACACAAAGACATGTCCATATTTACAATTTGGATATTATGGGAATGAAGGGTGTAAATTACCAAGCTTGTGACAGAGGGTGCCACACTCTATTGTTTAGTTCTGTGAGATTTCCTTTTGCATATCATATATGCTATCATGCAATCAATAATACAGACAACCAATAGCAAAATAAATGAAAAGACATTCAAACAAACATGTATATATATACTCAAAAAGCTTTCACAGGAGGCTGTAACATTCTTCCACAATACTGGTAATTAATTATGTTATATGCCTGTGTACTCTGAATATACATTGTAACTGCTGTGCATACTTCATTCATGTAATTCAACATTGTAATAATACAAAAATCAGATATCAAATAAAATTGTTTAAATTAATGTTTGATATATTATCCATCCTTTTCTTCAGGCTGTCTCAGAAAAAAACATTGTTGGTTGATGTCTGCTACAGTTTTAACATTCAAATCAGGACAAAATAAACTTTAAAAAATCGCTATTCTTCCTTTTCGTACAAAAAAATTTCAACAACACCTCGTCAATGTAGTTTCAGCTTTTTCCCATCATCTGCCAAGCAAATAATGTAAATTTTGTATGAAAGTTGTACAAATATCAAATAACTAGAGTAATTTCTTTGTTTTTCCCAAGTTCCATATCGTTTCTATCAAGTTTTTCATTATGAAAAGAGCTGGGGGAAAAAAAATCAAAAACAAATGCAAACAATGAAAGAAAAAAACTACCTGTACAAAGGAAGTTCAGTGTGAAGGCTGCAGATTACACTCAGTCAGTGATGTTAACAAATGCATGATCTATGCCAAACTTAAGCACAAGACAAACTGAATACATGGCACTTTCAACGGTGCAATAGTTGACAAGGACAGAAAGTTCTCAGTAAGTGATAATGAAAGACACTGTATTTGACTTGATTGCATTTAGTGACGGATAAACAAACAAGCAAAATTCACAACATGTATGCTATCTCTCACCCTCAGATTCATTCTTCTCTATTCTCCACATTACATACATGTCCATTCTATACACACATACTTACTATGGCCCTATCTTACATGATTTGGTGGCCACTACTTTCACTTTGAAATTTATGTAGCCTAATGCTCAAGGTTCATCACAACTGCTTTTTGTTATTATTATTATCATTTTTTTATTTTAAATTTTCACAGTAGTGAAAGATTCACACTTTAAACATATTCCTATGTACAAAACATATAAAAAACATTTATATCTGTGATCCATTTGCTTAGATCATACCACTACCATCTCCAACAATTACATCCTCCCATACACTACATATTATGTCCTCTGTGCAATGAGTAATATATTATGGTAAGAAACCTTTAAGTACACTCCAATAATATGGGGATGTATGATTTTTAAAATAGGTATATCAAGGGGGCTGGTGAGCAACAAAAGCTAGGGCTCATTTCAGGACATGCTGGTTCCAATAATACATACCTCAAGGAATTTTTCTTCACCAGTTCTGACAAGGTTAACTCTAAATCACATCTTTAACTCTAAATCACATCTATTTGACATAAATGCTCTGTGCTTGTAGTAGAGTTCAGCAAGATTTCAGGATAAACTAAATGGGGTTTCCCACAGAAAATAAGTTTCCAATCCGGAAGTGAAGTAAAAGTGGCATTCGCAGTCTCTTGACTTGGCAAGGTAAGAATAAAATATCAAATGCTTTTAAAGTTAGATTTGGCTTAAGTCATTTGACACATCAAGCTGGGTAGAAATGGACTAGATTTTGCTTATGCCATTAGCCGGTGCTGTCAATTTCACCTTTAGGGTGTCAGTCTTACACTTCAAAATACCATCTGGGTCTAATTCAATGCCTATACTCTCAGCACCCCATACAAACAAGTCACAAGGTCCTGCCTCTTAAAGTGATTATCTCTCCCTGGTAAATAATCTTGTGCCTCTGAACAAGATTTGAAGTCCATGGCCACAACAAAGTTCATAAAATACTGATAACCTACCTGAAATCAAGTACAGCAACACAATCACAATGAAGACTACACGTTATTGTTTACATGATTTTGCCTCATTTCTAGTAAGAGCCGAAAGTGACTGGTTTCGACCAGAAGTATGTTAGTCTCTTTCCTACCTATTTATTAGCACTACTCACTACAATTATTATTCAGAGTATCTAGGTTCAATTGGTTATGAGTCTGTCATTCATAGGGAAGAGTTTTCATCATAAATTTCCTAACCACTGTAAGGGGATGAAGAAGTGAGATGAACTTTTTGGATCGATGGAATTTTCCAAAATTTTGCTGAACTTCATCACTACTAGCATGTGATGAAGTCAAAGAATAAACAAAAAACTTACTGATGCCTGGTATGAAGAATCAATTTTTGAATGTTTATGAACATTGCATGTATGAAAATATAAGGATGTAATTTGACATGACTTAAAAATGAGGTAGAAACATCTGTGAGATAGTTATACTTTTCCTCTGTGCATTTGCGTTTCTATAGCTCCTTTCATTATACTTATAGCATAGACCAATTATGACCTGCATCAGGTAAGGACTTAATATGACAACAGTGCAAGCTACTTTCAATACCCAATTCAGCGAGAGATAAAAACAACAACAACAAAAGGAAATATGCCTAGATATATTCTTTTGTTTGTCTTTCTTGATAACTTCCTTATCACATTCTCATAACAGACTAAATCTGTATCTCAACATTTTTTTAAAAAAAAGGAAAAAAGGAAAAGAAAATGTTTGTCTGTCTGTAATCCTAGAAAAGTATGGTCACATTTTAACACCAGACCACGAGAGTTCAAAATTCATTCACAAGAGGTGAGGTGACTGAAATGTATTATAGCTATGTTTCAACTGACTCGTGATATTGTGGATAAGATCCAACCATTATCTACATTTCTATAAATTGAGGCAATAAGCATGGGGAAACTGTGCAAATTACTTCTCATGTACTTTTTTCCCTTATACATCACCATACATTTGACAAAATTATTCATGTGGACACTCTTCTAAGAAGACTGTAAACATATTTTTCATACAATCTTTAACAAAGAGCTAGTATATTTGTTTGCTAGCATTTTGAAAACATTTATATGGCAAATCAGCTCTCGTAGATTGCACACAAACTTGTGAAGAAACACACTCACTGCCTCACACCTTCAGGACATACAAGAATGTGAGTGACGATGACTTGACTAAGGCAGCAATGATGCTTAACTGAAAACAAAAGAGATTGTCACCTGGGCATGTTAGCTTATGGCTCTTGAAATCCATGTGTGTTCAGCTTCATGCAAAATTTCCATAAACTGCACACTGTGTGTGGCCCAAGGTGCAGATTTGTATAGACACCCTGGAAGGCTAACCATAAACTTCAGTGCCTACTGAGAGAGCTTGGATCAGTGGGAAGTACACTGGTGCAGTTGTGGATAAACTAAGCAGTGCCATTTTCCAACACTCTTAACTGCCTTAGTACTGTATCAATCAGTTTCTTTTTGTCTCGCTCATTCTTCTTCAGTGATGCAAATAAGTTGTTTTTTTTCTTGTCTGCATTGTTCAGTCTACAGAGAAAAGTGAAGGAAAACAGGATCAGTTTATGCATCACCAAAAATCACAAATTTACTTTCTACTGTAATAAAATAGTCTTAAATTTTATAGAAGTTAAAAATTTTCACACTGTTTTTTACTTTCCTTTTAACATTCAGTTTAAGTTCCTCCTTGTCAGTTTGTTTATAATAACAAAATATCATTGATAACATACTTATTTCCCACAAATTTTTAACTGAAGAAGAGGCGGTATAATTGTTTTCAAAATCAAATTCCAAGGATTTTCTGGGACTATATATAAGTCATCAAAATAAAATGATGAAAAAGATTTTTCTAATGTGAAACAGTAAAATCAAATCTGCACAGACCATGTGCATTTTTTTCTCACAATTTTCATTTGTATTTGTTTTCATTTCTTTGTTTAAACTAAACTTACTTTTCAAGCAAGCTTACGGCTGTGTGTCTTGGTACCCTCAAATAGCGTGACTGTTGTTTTCCGTAGTCTGCCAAATACACTGACCAGTCCCAGTTAATGAACAAATCCAGAAGCTGGGAAACAAAGCACAGCTTACATATGTGGGTCAACAAGCTATTTAACAATAAACTGACTACACTATTCAAGAACTGTCACATCTAAAAATCACATCACAGTGCCATCTGATGTTAAATTCATATTTGACAAACTTTGTCTATATCTGAAAAACATATAATGCCAAAATTCATAAAATGATTCTATCTGTCCATAATGAAAAGAACAAAATTTGTGACAGTTACAGTCACTCTCCTCTGTCAATATATATAACAGTATAAATTCCTTTCCCTCTTTAAGCTATTTGGACTGGATGGATGATATGATACTTTAGCTACTGATTTGTACCTGTCGTAGATCTGTGAAGGCCATTTGCAAAGTTCCATCATTGGAGTCAGGCACAGGTTCTGAGGCAGCGAATTCTACCAAAAAGATAACAAAATATTATTCCAAATATCCCTGGCACAATTCCTTGGCAAAATCAGCATATGCTCTATTCATAAGATAAAAAAAAGTGTATATCTATCAGTCATGTTAGAGAACAAGAAATTTACCAATTATTGCAATTTGGGTATGAAAAATACAGAAGAGGTTATAAGTTCTAGCGTTATGTGTGCAAAAAGAATAAATTCTGGGAAAGAGGATAGACATGAGAAATGAAAATATTGTATTACACATATACAGAAGATGGTGACAAATTACATTATGAACAAAGAATGAAAAGGTTTAAATTTAAGAAGTTTTCTGAACTGCGGCATATGAGTACAGACAGACTGCTTACGTTCACACTGCATGACATCAAGATTGAACTGTTGTAAGGCTCCCATAGACAACTGCCGAACTTCGTTGTCTTGTAGCAAAGCCATCAGGCGGGAAGCTATGTGCTGACAAGCTGACATGCAGGCTGTTTTTGCCACTTTTTGCTGTAGATGTATAGAAATAGAGAAAAAGAAACACCATTACCAATAATTCTAAGTAACCCAAACATGAGAAAATCACACTGCTGTATTATGTTTCCAGTTAAACAAACTTGGCACAAGAAAGGCAAGTTTTATGCTGAATATGGGGTGAAGGATTTTATTACCCACAATGGAAAAGTTGAATAACATAAGAAGATTCTACACTCCCCAAACTTTCTTGCCTGAAAACCACAGGAATGTGTAAATTACTTGGTCAAATGTAGCGATAATGAATTTCATTTAAAACCACAGACTATTTCCTCACAGAAAACATTCACAAAAATCTAAAGTTCATTCATAACCATGGAATATTTCCTCATAGAAAACAGTCACAAATGTGCTACAAATCCCTATGGAATTTATCATTCTTTGAAATGTTTAATTAGAATCCTAAAATCCCTGCTCACACTTCAGTTAAAAAAAAAATGTCCATATATATGCCTGAATGTACCTATTTCAGGGTTTCATATTTTACTATTGTCACTGTTTTCTCCATTAGCTTTTTTTTTCCCCTCACAGGAGGATCGACAAGTGATACTGCTAAAAACTCTAAGATTAAGTACATTATGTCCTATACTCTATTCTTTCTACACTACCTCTGCTGTTATTCAAACTAATGTTTTCAGTCTACAATATCTACACACAAAGAAACAAGATTCTTTAATGTCAGAGACCCACGAATTTCTATCTAACCATAAAAGGGTAAAATCTTAAGTTTTGAGCTGTATTACTGAAGAACCACGGACACATCTTTGGCAAGCATGAAAAACTGCTGGGCAAAGACACTTATTAAAGATAACACCTAGCTAAACTTGATTATAAACTAACATGCTTGAGACAAATGACAAAGACAACTCAGAATGGTCTGGGAGTAGCTACAATCCTTTGTTATTTGTTAACACTTGAAATCTGGTTCTCTGAGGCAGTAAACATAACTAAAACAATTTTTTTTTTTTTTAAATAAGGAGAGAGAGGGGTTAATTTATCAATTGCAAAGCATCTTTTTTTTTTCTTAATTAAATGTGTCATCTGTATAAAAACACAAAGAACAGTATTTAGCGCTTCAAATGATGATGGTCTGTCTCCACAGCTTTCGAGGGATGATTGCATGTTAGAGTATGATGGTGATGCATCTATGCCCAACAGAAATATGAGTACCAAAAATGCACTGAGAACAGTACGATAGAAGTGCATGCTACTGTGCACAGCATGTGAGTCTGACCCATGCTGCGGCTCATTGCCTTACAGCAGAGGATATATCTACTGCCATAGGCACTTTATACAATGAACTTTCAAATCCCAGTTCTGAGAGATTTAGCTGAAATTTATCACACATAATACAGTAATGCTGTCAACTCAAGTGTCTAGGGTAGCAGGACAGGGCAGGAAAAATTAGTGCAAACACATGAAAGAATACATATTCAATTTAATAACACAGTTTAAATCAAAAGTCCATAAAAGGGAAAGGATATGAGATTTCTGTAAATCTGTCAGAGTCAAACATAATTTCTAAAATCTACTACAACCAGCAAATAATTTATGCTGTAATAAAAGACAAGACCACTCAGTACCAAAATTTAGTCATGGTCACTTGACACTTGGTCTAAATGTATGTACACATCATGCTGACTCAATGCCTTGCAACCCTAAACAGTGATCACACAAATAATTAACTACTTTTAGGGTGGAACAAAGTCCAAGATGCAGGTCACACTCCATGCAGGCCCATACATCAAACCGATACGCAGGTGCAAACACATCTTACCAATCTAGTTTCTCTAACAAACAAGTTATATATATAGTGAGAAGCTCCTAGGAAAACTGACATTGAAAACTGACTTTTTTGTTCTGGTATTCAACATATGCAATCTACTCATGTCTATCCCTCCCATCTATTGGACTAAAAATCTGGATGTTATAAGTTATTATATTCTTTGCCCAAGTTTTCTTCACCTTCCACAATTTTTTTTTTTCTCTACACATGTGGCGTGTTAGCTCAGTGATTTGTGCTGCGGCCCTTGGAATCAGAGATCGGTGGTTCGAATCGCAACGGCCGCATGTTGGACCCTTAGGAAAGATACTCACACACACAATTTTCCTCAGCCCATCCATCTGTAAAATGGGTACCTGATGTACATCAGGGGAAGTACAGTCACACTGTGGCAACATGGTCTGAAATGGCCAAGCCAATTTCTCTTCTTGGGGGTCAAGAGACGGTATTTTTCCTTTTTTTTTTTTTTTAAAATAAACGCCACTCTATATTTCTAAATTTCAAATCAATCTGAACAGTGCAGGTTAATATTGTTCCTTTCTCTCTCATTCAATCATTCTGTTCTCTAAAAACATTGACAGCTGTAGAGGGCAGGGCAGGCTAACACAATGAACAATGCATCATTCTGCAGAATATCATGCTGAGTCTTACTACATAAGAGGACCACTTTGTATGGAATACCTGTTGTATGAATGTAATAGAAATGCATTTGCAAATGATATACTGCAAGTGGATACAAGGGCACTATTTTACCAAAAAAGAAAGAAAAAAAAAAATCTAATATAAAAATAACAATTAAAGACTATAGAAAAAATGTAACACATTAATTTTTCTTGGTTCACAGGGCTCATTAAGATGACCTTAGTAGTCATCTCAATTAAATTATCATAAATACCATTTTGAAAAAAAAAAAAAAAGTGTAAGAAAAAAAAAAAAAAAGAGGTGGAGGAAAGATACAAGCTAAGGTAGGAAAAAAAAAAAAAAGGGCATTTTTCATTTCACATCCTGCATTACTAAAAGCCTCAACACACTCTGATTTGAACTGAAACACTCTTTACATCCCATTTTGAATTTTAGATTGTCACTGCTAAATTCTGCAATGAAAAAGACTAAAAAGCTTGCACATTGCTTTTATTTTCTCAGAGATGCCCTTTTTCCGGTTAAAACCGGAATTCCGGTTTTTTCACGGCGATCTGACTCCTCCGGTTTTGGAAA